>PVJC01033591.1:0-19278 GCA_004026665.1 Murina feae | reverse complement strand
TAGGATTTTCACTCAGCCAGCCGTCCTGTGGGTGCAAGTGGTGTCCGTGTGTTCTTTTCGAGGTTTTTCTGAAATAGTTGTTCACAGCTGCATTTACGGTGTCTACCCTATGCCGCCATCTTGTTTCTCCCTCTGGTGTTTTCTTTTAACATCGGATAATGACGTATGACTTTGAAAAACCCTGCCCCCAGTTACTGCTCCTTTGCCCAGCATGCAAAGTAAATGGGCGATTTTCCCATTGTCTATCTGTTCTGTTTGCCTCCCTTTGGGTTATTTTCTGTGTCTGAAATACCTCATTCCTTTGGCAGAAACATGGTTTGTGGGGTCTGCTTTAGGGGAGGGGGGCCTTGCAGGGCTTACCCCTGAGGTTCGCTGTCACAGCTTCTGGTCCCTGGTTACTTCTGGCAAACTCACTGTGTTCTGTAACCATTTGGGTTTTCTGCTGAGTGTGAAGTGGGGACAGAGGTGCCTTGCTGCTCCCAGGAGTATTTCTGGTAATTCACAATCAAGCCATCCGTGGCAGAAGTTTCCTCAGCCGAACAGATGCAGCTAATTTCGGAGATGGGATATGTCCTCACAATAGCTTGATTAATCTTAACATATAGTTTTCTTATACAGTGAAATTAATCCTTATGTCCAAAATGGTGCAGTATAATAACAAACTTTATTTTTTTTAATTTAAGTTCTTTATTGTTTAAAATATTACATATGTCTCCTTCTTTCCCCGTTGACCTGGCTGCTCCCACCCCCAGCACGTGCCCTCCCCCCTCTTACTGTCTGTGTCCATTGGTTATGCTTATATGTATACATACAAGGCCTTTCGTTGATCTCTTACCCCTCTCCCACCCTCCCCCGCCTTCCCTCTGAGGTTTGACAGTCTGTTTGATGCTTCTATGTCTCTAGACTTATTTTTGTTCATCAGTTTGAAGCATCCATCTTATATAAAAACTTTGAAATTTTAACCCTGCTATTTTGGCTTCTGTAAATGCCTGCTGGCTAAAATAATAAGGAAAATAAGACTACTCCCATTTCAGAGAGGCCATTAAACCTTCTCCAGATGAAGTTATCAGTGCTGGCGACAGGCCAAGCCTTTGGTTGAGGTCTCAAAGCCCCAGCACATAGGGGCCCTTTAAGAACTTGCAAAGGGAACCGGGGGAAAAACCATATTTGGGAGACAAAGTAGGTAGAATCGTATAAATACAGGAAACTTCTTGTGTGATTTCACCCAGAATTTGAGAAACATTTCCTCTGGGCCCGCGCACGCATAATAAATGTAACGCCATCTCTCTAAGCGTTGCTTCGATCTTCTCCGGTTTTTCTGTAACAAGTTTATGTTGTTCATTATATTCCATAAATGAGTGAGATCATGTGATATTTATCTTTCTCCGACTGGCTTATTTCACTTTAGCATAATGCTGTCCAGGTCCATCTGTGCTGTTGTGAATGGTAAGAATTCTTTCTTTCTTTACAGCAGCGTTTAAATCCCTTCGAAGTTCAGAGTATCAGAGGATAGCCTCTGTGCCCTAATTTTTTCAGTTCCAGAAAGACACATCATAAATCCACAATGTTTATTCCTGGATGGGTTCTAGTTTGAATTTCTATCCCCTTTGTTATCCTAATGCACTGAGTTGAACAACTTAGAAAGGAGCATAAAGGTATCATTACCTTTTCCCCTTAGACCCAGGACCTAGAGCAAGCTTTTAGCAGCCTGTACCGTGTGCCTCTCCTAGTAGTACCCAGAGATAAAAAAAACAAAAACAAAACAAAAAACAAGCCCCAAAGCCTCCAAGAGTCCTGTGCCTCAAAAAACTCCACAATGCTGGATTTTAACCTAAAAAGCTACACAAAGTCAAAAGTCTTTCCTGTCTTTATGATTTCTTTCCCACTCCTGGGAAGATTCTGCCACCCACGTTTAGTCATGACTCCATCAAGTGATTCTTATTAACTCTCATGATCAGTTAGATGTCCTTGATGTGCTCCCAAGGTCTTCTCCTTAATGAGCTGGGGAAGGGGAGAGAATGTGAGCTGAGGCAGTAGTCATTCATTCATTCATTCATTCATTTATTCATTTATTTTTTACTCATTCACTTTTTTTTTGAGGCCAGACTGTTTTATGAATGAAATGTGGAGAATATAAAAATAATGGAAACTAAAGAGTTCTTGTTTATCATCATGTTTCCCCTGTGGGGACGTTCACAAGGAAGGTCAAATCAATATCAGTCGCTTGCTTACTGAACAAAGTCAGTAGACTCTAAACATCCTTGAAAGACTGTTTTTGGAACTTGAATAGATAAGGTGAAAGAGCCCAGGTTTGGGGAAATAGAAAGATCAGGATTTGATTCTCAGTTATAGCAGTAATTAGTGCCATTTTCTCATTCTCTCTGGACCTCAGCGTTTTATTCCATTAAAAAGGGGTAATGAATTCTGCCTTAAGGATTGTTGTGGGGACATTCATCTATTTTCATTTGTTCAACGAACATTGATTATTCACTGCACTAGGCGCTGGGATTTGATGATGAGAAAGGCATGGTTCCTGTCCTCAGGAAGCTTATGGTTAGGGGAGGAGCTCCACTAACTAGTCAAATGCAATGTCTCTTTTTTTGTTTCTTTTTCATTTATCTTTATTGTTGAAAGAACAATTTTTAGCTCAGAGACTCTTCAAAATTCTGATGAAATGTTAACTTCGTCTTCCATCATTGAAAATAATATACACAAAATTTTGCATGCAAAGCCGTCGTGCACCCTATACTAGAAGCACCTGGCCTTGTAGGTGCTAGGAAAGTGCAGTGTGTTAGGGCGTTAATGTCCACTCTGATCAGAAGGCAGAGAATTGGGTTTTTAATAGTGTTCTCAACACGGGCAAGTTTTTCAAGTCTGTACATTAACTGCAAATTAAATTCTGGGCTCTCGCACTGTCATAAAAATTAAAAGCAGAAGCCTCACATATACATGTCCCTATACTTATACACATATATACAGTATTGTGAAAGCTGTACAGATTCATTTGGAATGTTTATTTTGCATTTATTTGAAGTGCCTTGGCTGACTGGTATGGATGTGCTAATAAATTTCTGGTATGGACACCTTCCTCCTTGGGAGAATGTTAGTCTGAAGTATAAATGTTAGGGCCATTGACCCAAACTGATATTATAAATTAAAGAAATTTTTTTTATAGAAAACAATTAAGTTATACTACCAAATAGGAGGTAGAGTAATTCTCAAGGTCCCAATAATTTATTCACTCAACATCAACAAATATTTGTTGAGTGTTTATTGCATGCCAGACAATGTTCTGGACACTTGGGATATATTAGTGAACAAAACACAAAAAGTCATGTCCTTGTGGAATTTAAATTTTAGCAGAGAGTCGGGGTTGGAGGATAAGCAGTAAATAATACACGTAATAAATGAGTAAATCATATGGTATGTTAGAAGGTGCTAGTGTTACAGAGTAAGAAAACTTAGAACAGGGTAAGGAGGATACTGTGGGGTGGGGGGTTGTGGGATCAAATATAGGAGCCCATGTTACCCTCGTTGAGAAGATGAGATTGTGCACTTGCAGGACGTGAGGGATTGTTTCTGGCAGAGGAATCAGAGCAAAGGGCTTAAGTGGGAGCGTGGCTGAAGTGACTGACACACAGCGAGAGATGATGGAGACAAAAGTGAGAGATGAAGTCAGAAAGGCGTATGAGGTCAGATCATGTGGGGCCATTTTAAGTCATTGACTTTGGCTTTTACTGGAGTTTTAGCAGAAGAGTCACTTAATTTTAAAAGGACTGCTCGGCTCCTGTGTTGACAGCAGACTAGTAATTAAGAGGCAAAGATGGAGGCAGGGAGATCAGTTAGGAGAAACTCAAGGCCAAGACAGACAGATAAAAAGAGACAGAGAGACAGTGACAGAGAGAAAACGAAGAGAATTAAGGATGATTTCAAAGTTTTGGCCTGAGCAACTAGAAGGATGGAGTTACATCAGTTGTGATGGAAAAGGCTATGGATGGAGCCCATTTGGAAAGAAGGATAAAGAGTTCAGTCATCTGGTGTTGTATGGCTTGAGAATTCTGAAACTGTTTTGGGTGCGTTCTAGGATTAAGCACATAGTAAAAGTGAGAATAATAGAAGTCAGGTCTGTCACTGTCAAAAAAAGGAGTTACAAGTATGGAAAGGGGGAAGACTGGAACGAAACCTGTGGTGTTGGATTAGGATTGGAATTAGAGAAATCAGTGTGAACTCCTGGTTTTTAATATATAGGTGTAGAAATGGTTATAAATATATACTCTCAAACTTGCTTTTTAAACTTGGTCAATGAAAAGGTCTAAAGGAATGGCACTCCACGAACAGTGAGCACACAACACCCTATATCAGTGGTTCCCAGCCTTTTTTTGGCCATGCCCCACCCAAGCATCTCTAAAATCCTTATGATCCGAGCCCCACCCCCCTCTGTGACATATAATCCTTATTATTCAAAAAGTGAACTATTCACCTGGAGGAAGCCTAAAAGGCCATTAACTTGTTCTGAACAAGCTTCCAAAGAACATGGCATTCATGAAAAGAGAAAAATAAAAGAATGAAGGGACACTTGAAGTACTGAGGAAGAAATCACTAAGAAATTGTTTGAAATAATAATAATATGAAGTGATATGAAAAAATAACAAATAAAGTTTCAAAACATATAATAGAGAACTGAAATGCATAAATGTGTCACAATATATATTTATATACTGCACACAAGGCCCCTAGAACTATAAAAAATGCAAAAAATTCACGGTTAATAACTCATTCTCCAATCCTCCCCCCCAAAAAAAATCAAATTGCTCCCCTGTGGGGTGTGTGCCCCACGTTGGGAACAACTGCCCCAGATGTAGGTTTTTCCAGGCCGTGCTTCACTAAAGAAATCAGCCATCTTGGAGAAACAGCTGATTCCAGGCTGG
This sequence comes from Murina feae, assembly GCA_004026665.1. Classification (NCBI taxonomy): domain Eukaryota; kingdom Metazoa; phylum Chordata; class Mammalia; order Chiroptera; family Vespertilionidae; genus Murina; species Murina feae. The sequence continues at coordinate 14,350 of PVJC01033591.1, read as the reverse complement.
GGCAAAGAAAGGATAAGATGAGCCTGAAACATCTGATTGTGCCAGAAAATAAGCTGTACTCAAAAAAATGGTAAGGACACGTCAGAATGGCACAGGAGCCAACTTTAAAAGGGCTCCCTTTTAAGGGACTATTTTAGCATCAAAATAAATAATGGTAGTGACAGATTATAACCTGTAAAATAAATGAGCATCCCAGAGTCCATCCTGATATAATAAATAAGTGAATAAACACATTAATGAGAGAGAAACAAAACTCTGCCTTACAGTCAAATGCCAAATGATAAATGCATAAGGAATGATAAAGTTAGAAAAATCACCACTTGACAAATATCAAGGTAATCAATAATTTATGCAAGAATTATCAATGGGTCTGATCAGTGTTGCTCAGTGGTTGGGTGTTGACCCATGAATCAAGAGGTCACCGGATCAATTCTGAGTTGTGGGCTCGATCCCTGGGTTCTCTCTCATCGATGTTTCTATCTCTTTATCCTACTCCCTTCCCCTCTCTCTCTAAAATCAATAGAAACATATTTTTTAAGAATTATCAATGGGTCTTAAACTAATGGGTGAAAACTTAATGAGAAATAGGGTACATCGTCTCAACGTACTTTTAAAAAGGAAACAGCTATCATCTAAGGATCGAAGTTATTCATACCGCCAAAGGGACAAACTGACATCATGACCTCCTTCTGTGATGTAATGAGAACACAGCGTTGCTTTTATTCAATTCCTGCCCAAAACACACAGTGTCAGTCTACTCACATGGAAACCTCAGACAAACTCAAATTAAGTGTAGTTGTTTAATGGATACAGAGTTTCAGTTTTGCAAGATGATGAGTTCTAGCCCTGACTGGTTTGGCTCAGTGGATAGAGTATCGGCCTGTGGACTCCGGTCAAGGGCATGTACCTTGGTTGCGGGCACATCCCCAGTAGGAAGTGTGCAGGAGGCAGCTGATCGATGTTTCTGTCTCATCGATGTTTCTAACTCTCTATCCCTCTACCTTCCTCTCTGTAAAAAATCAATAATAAAATATATTTTTTTAAAAAGATGAGTTCTAGAAACTGTTTGCACAACAATGTGAATATAAACACTACTGAAGTGCACAGCTTAAAAATGGTTATGCTAGTATATTTTATGTTATCTGTATTTTACCACAATTTGTAACAATGAAAAAAATTCCATAAAATATCTTCAATAAGTAATGAAAGTATGGAAAGGGGGAGACTGGACTATTCCAGATTAAATAAATTTAGAGAGACATGACAACTAAATACAACTTGTGTGATTCTGGATTGAACCCTGTATCAGGCAATATATTTATACACACACACATACACACACACACACACTGCTATAAAGTAAAATAGTTGGACAATCGGTTTAAATATGAATAAGGCCTACATATTACAGTATTGTAGCAATGTCACCTTCCTGGTTTGGACAATTGTACTGTGATTAGGTTAGGTTAAAGAAAGTTTTTGTTCTTAGGGAACATACAAAGGTGTTTGGAGGAATAAAAGACCATTGTGTCTGGAACTCACTCTCAAGTGGTTCAGCAAATAATATATGTACATGCAAATATGAAGAGAGAAAGAGTGATTATGGGAAGTAAATATGGGAAAATGTTAATAATTAGAGAATATGGGTGAAGGGAATACAGGAGTTCTTAGTACTATTCTTATAACTTTTCTATAAGTCTGAAATTATTTCAAAACAAAGAGGCGTTCACTATTGGACATGCAGAGTTTGAGATACGGAGATGAGATGTCAGCTAGGTGGCTGTATTGTGTTCTAGAGGTTTTTTGTTTTTGTTTTGGTTTTTTGATAAAGGTTTGGGCTACAGATTGAAAATTGAAGGTCTGCATGTAATGCTATGAGACTTGACAAGGTACCAAGGGAGTAAGTTTTAGAATAGAACCAAGAACTGAGTCCTAGAACAGTACAATAGTATTTCATTTGTTTCTCTCAGTAATGTTTTCCACTTCACTTTTAGTTGGTTGTCTTGAATGGAGAACTTGGGATTTGTTTAAAAGCAAGTTATAAAGAGAAAAGAAACACAGTTAACAGCTGAGGAATGGAATTATTGTATGTTTCTCTCTCCAGCATTGGATGACTCTAGCTCATTTCCCCTCCACCCCATTTTGGTGCCTGGTTGCCATTGGGTTGTCCGCAGAGATTATCTGTGTTCTAGAAAGTGAAGCCATCTTGCATGGCGGAGAGCAGCTGGATAGAAGTATGTGTGCCTATCTACACGGCAGGGTAGAACTTTTACTCAGCTCACAGGCAAACTTCCTGATGCTGAAATCGGCCCACATCTCACAAGCTCATCTCCTCAGTTTGCTGGTAGAAAGCAGCTGTGCTGCCAGGGATAGAAGCCCCTGGCTGGCCTTAATTAGCTCTAAAAGAGCACCCCTTTTTTCCCTTTATTGTGCACGCCTTCGTGTCTGGCAGTGTGAATTGGCGGTGGGGTGTGGGGGAGTTCACTTAACACGAGTGAGCCACAGGAAACAGTGGATCACATTTGCATTGCCTCTGAGCAGTCTGTCTTGTTTGAAACGAATGGCAAAGGCAGTGTGTAGTGTTGGCTCTAACCTTTAATAAGGAACTAGAAATAGAACCCTGTTCACCTGTGTGGAGATTTGCCACCAGAGAATGCTGTCTTTCCTTCAATACCTTTACTGTGTCCTGGAAGTTAATTCTTTACTCATCTGCCAGGAAGTAGCATTTGCTTGTCTACACTTTGTAGAGCACTTTGCAATTTACAGGCACTTGTATATCCATTGTCTCATTGAATCTTGACAACAACCAAAAAGGCAATGGTCTTATCCCCTTTTTGAAAAGGAAGAAATGTAGCTTAAGATCATATTTCACCAGGAGGCAGCTGTGACTCTCTTTTCCCTGATGAATTGATGTGGAAAGTACCTGAGTTTCCACATTGAACCGGTGGAGGAAATGTAACTATATTAATCCCAGCATCCAACCAAGTCCTTAAAAGACCTCCTGGAGGCAGATGGGAGGTCTGAGTCTCGTGAGCCTTAATAAGTTTATCTTTTTGTTTTTGGTGTCACTTGGAAACAACAGAAATTGGGTTGACTGAAATTATTGGTGTGTTTTTGTGTGTGGTTTGTGACCACTCTGGTTTTTCTGTAGAGTGGAGATAGAGGGAACATATTTTCTTGTCATCATTAGCAAGCATCTTCTAGATCAGCGGTTCTCAACCTGTGGGTTGCGACCCCTTTGGAGGTCGAACGACCCTTTCACAGGGGTCGCCTAAGACCATCCTGCATATCAGATATTTACATTACGATTCATAACAATAGCAACATTACAGTTATGAAGTAGCAACGAAAATAATTTTATGGTTGGGTCACAGCATGAGGAACTGTATTTAAAGGGCCAGAAGGTTGAGAACCACTGTTCTAGACAAAAGGGAGAAAACTGTCACTATTAGACTTCAACAATATAAAGACTTACCTAGATCAAGCCCAGGCTGGCGGGGAAACGTTACTCACTGTGGCAGCAAAGCTACGTCAAGAAAACTCAGAGGAAAGGAGACAACAGTCAAATACAGTTTCTCGCTTGGAGAGAGACCGGATTCTGTCGGCAGGTCTGACTTCCTGGGTTACTGCCAGCAGGCACCTTTGAGAGAATGTAATGAACCACAAGAGAATGTGTTGGTAGGAATATACACTTTGCATCCTTACTGCAATAGGAATTTCTGTTGAGCTTGATCCATTCTACTTTCCTAAAGCCAGAAATATGTTTTCTTGAGAAATTTCATGAGTAGAGTCTTTATATGGTTTGGGGAGAGGAGTGGGCAGAAATGAGAACAACAGTGAAGGGTGAGTTTAGAGACTTGGAGCAAAGATGCTGTAGAACACAGCAGTTAGAGTATTCCACTTCGGGTGGAAGCCAGATAAAACTTGGAAGTTATTCTCCAGGCTTTTATTATCATAAGGGTCATTTTCCTTCTGGTGCCAGTGGCATTCCTCTGGTAAGGCATGTCTCCGGGGTCCACCCCTTGAAAGTGGGGATTCGACCCTCATCTCTTCCTTCTGCCAGTCATGACCGGCGTACACTTGAAAAGTCCGTGTTTGGGTTTGTGAATTTTACTTCGGTGGTTCTCACATTGGCCCCACATTGAAATCACTGGGAACTTTAAAGACATACTGATGCCCGTATCATTTTTTTAAAAAGCTCCCCACATTATTATCGTGTATGCTAGGGTAGACAACACTGTTCGGAGTAGTGATTCTCAAACTTTGATGTGCAAATGAATTATTTGGGGATCTTGTCGAAAAATGGTTTCTGAGTTTGGTAGATCTAGGGTGGAGCCTGCATTTCTAACAAGTTATCAGGCGATGGAGCACCGTGAGTAGCAAAAATGTACAGCAATGGCTCTCAGGCTCTGGCCACACAATTTTAAAAAATCACCCGAGTAAACATCCAGAGTCCCATTCCACACGCACACCTGAAACCTATGTAATTTTATTAACCGATGTCACCCCCAATAAATTCCACAACAACAAAGTTTTAAAGGGGGAAAGAAAAGCTGGACAGACTAAAAAATCAACAACTCTTCTTGGATCCAAAGGAGAGGAGAGGACACAGAGCACGCCATTGTCCCAAGCTTGGGAGACAGGTGGGTGCAGGGAGTTGAGGCCTCTTGGAGCAGAGAGTCACAATCAAGCAAGAGGAAACTGCCCAGGGAACCAGTGCCGAGGTGGGAAAACCTGAACTGTTATTGTCAAATTGCTGGAGGCTCAGTGTGAACAACTCTGAGAGTTAAAAACTCCAGGGTGTGAACCCTGAAAGGAAAAAAAAATCTAAGAAGGGCTCCTGGTAGCTAAATGGGCTCAGAAACAACAACCATAACCAGAAAAACCCCAGCCTAGCATCCAGTTCTGCACAAGGGCCTCTCACTGCACTGCACTCCACAGAGAAGCTTGGGCGGGACTGCCTGCCTCTGCACTGTTTTTGCCACCTGAGCCAGCTCTTATAAAGGAGTTCCTGGGAAAAAGAAGAGGGGGAAAGGAGTTCCTGGCATCCTATTTCACCCAGGTCTGAGGCTTCCCCCAATCCAATGCAGCTGCACAGCCCCAGCCAATTAGAGTAACTCTATTCTGACCAGTCAGGGTAGGGCCTCATGGACCAATCAAACTATGAGGATTTGGAGTCCCCATTTGGGACTAGTCAGAGACCTGGGGTGGGGACTTCTGTCCATACAAGCCAGCTGCCGTCTGGCTCAGAGAGCGCACTTTCCCTTTCCACCAAGAGTGAAGACTGCATCTCCCTGACTGAGTTGAAACATGGGAGTCTTGCCAGAGTGAAACAGACAGACTTGGAGTGGAGCAGAGCAGAGCCAACCATTGCAGAGCAGAGTAGAGCAGAGCAGAGCAGAGCAGAGCAGAGCAGAACTATCTAGCCGAGAAGGGCCTGGCCCCAGGGGCCCCTGCTCCCAGAGCTGTTCCACAGCCATGCTGCATCACAGTGTGCATTGAATAAAGTTTCCTTCTTCACCGCACCCCAAACTGGGGATTCCTGTTGGCATTGAATTGGCGCCAGTGACCATCAGTTGACAAGGAAGACTGGTCATAGGATGCCCCCTCACAATATTATAAACTTGCCCCCCGTAGCTCCTCCAGGGTTCCCACAGTAAACATCAAAGGAAAATCCCTCTGTGGTTCTGGCAGGGGAAAGGAAAAAGTTATTTTGAAGTACACCAGAGCAAACTGTTCTTAAGCCAGCCAGCCCTCGGGAGAAGCTGGGTAACCAGAGCCTAATCTGCGAGGATGTGGAGCGGCAGGAACTCTCATTCGTTACGGGCGGGAATGAAAATGGTACATCACTTTGGAAGACAGTTTGGCCGCTTCTTTCAGAACAGAATAGACTCTTACCCTACGACCCAGTAATCTCCATCCTTGGTATTTACCCGAAGGAGCTGAAAACTTAGGTCCATGTAAAAACCTGCAGTTTTGTTCATCGTTGTCAAAACTTGGAAGTAACCAAATGTCCTAAAGTAGGCGAATGGATAAACTGTGGTACATCAGATAATTGAGTATTATTCCGTACTAAAAAGAAATGAGCTATCAAGACATTAAAAAATTTAAGAAACGTAAATGCATATTACTAAGTGAAAGAATCTAATCTGAAAAGGCTGCATCCTGTATAGTAATTCCAGTTCTGTGACTTTCTGGGAAAGGCAAACTATGGAGACAGTAAGAGGATCAGTGGTTGCCAGAGGTTAGAGGAGAACGAGGGGTGAACAGGCAGAGCACAGAGGATTTTTAGGTCAATGAAGCTACTCTATGTTGATGCCAGATGGTAGATACACGTCACTGTACATTTATCCAAACTCATGTGATGTACAACACCAAGAGTGGACCTTCATGTATACCGTGGGCTTTGGGTGATTATGATGTGTCAATGTAGGTTCATCAATTGTAAAAAATGTATCCTTTTAGGGGGAGGGGTTGATAATGAGGGAGGCTGTGCATGTGTGGGGTCAGGAAGTATATGTGAAATCTCTGTACCCTCCTCTTAATTTCTCTGTGAGCCTAAAACTCCTCTAAAGGAATAAAGTGGGGTTTTTAAAAGTTTTTCGAAAGTCACCTGAGGAACTTTTAAAAAATACCAGTGGTGATTCTTACTTAGACCTATTAAGTCAGAATCAATAGAAGACGGGATCCAGAGTATTGTTTAGGCTCCTCTAGTGGTTGAGTCTATTGTGTAGCTAGATTTGGGAACCGTGGTTCTAGATCTGCACTGCACTAGCCACTAACCACTTGTGGGTACTTAATTTAAAATTAGAATAAAAATGTAGAGCCTTGGTTGTAGTCGCTGCATTTCAAGTTGCATCGAGTCGTAAGTGGTTAGTGGCTTCCATATTAGATAATGCAAACATCAGACATTTCCATTAAGACAGAAGGTTTTATTAGCACACAAAACAAAAACACCAAACTCAAAACAATCTCTAATTAGAAGTGTGCTGTAAAATCTAGAGCAACTCTATGCAAACACTTTCAGAGGAGTTCTCTTATTTCTAAAATTGTTACATCCTGTTCTCATAGTTAAAAACAATCTAATTTGATCTAAAAGGAGGACAAATCATAGTAGTTACTGTTTTCTTTGCTTACAATAGTTATTTTCAAATCTTATGCTTCCATCCTCCTACTAGAATCTTCTGTAAGCTTGTGAGAGAATAAATTGTTCAGTGTCTCATTGTAAGTAGAGATGTCTGTATCAGAGTTGAAGCAAGGTTGTCCACATGTGAAAGGGAGTGGGTCTTTGTGACACCCCAGGAGTGTTTGGTGATGTGTATTTGTTAACGTCAATATTAAATTTAAATAAAAACTTAAGTAGCTAATCTTGTTATTTTAAGTTCTTTTTCTCTCAAGAATTCACAAATTTCCCCTAATGTAAATAATTGGTCATACTCAGGATGTTCAACCAATTGGATATTTCTGCTGTAGGAGACAATTCTCAATCTGAAAGTACCAGTCATATTAAAACAAAACAAAAACACCAAACTCAAAACAATCTCTAATTAGAAGTGTCCTGAAACAACAAATTTCAGTTCCATTGTGAGACTCATTAATGGAGAAGCAAATATTCTATTCCAATAGGTGTGTGTGTGTGTGTGTGTGTGTGTGTGTGTGTTAATGAAAAACACCTTATCCTCAAGTAACATACTTTAAGGAGCTTCTGTGTCTGTCGTACTTCATCTTGTTGGAAGTCAAGGTTGGGTTTTGTCTCTCACATGCTTCCTCCTTGGAAATCTGGTCATTGGAAGAAGAACGCAGGGCTAGGACATGGCACTGTATTAGAGATTTCATGATTGAGCCATTTCTGGAAGAAAGTTAGAGTGAGTCTCAAGTTCAGCAGACCTAATACATAAATACAGGCCAGAGATGGGAGAATGGAGAACAGCTCTGAGTCCTGTTTAAAAATGTCAAGTATTCCCTCATTTGGTAGGCTCAATAATAATGGAGAAGAGATTATGGATTTCTTGTGGCAACAATTACGTGATTATAGTTCAAGAATTGTCAGTGCTGAAGAGAGCTCATTCACTGCCCTCACTGTACATGCCTTGTCCTGGGAGGATGTTTAGAAGGCTGGTTTGGTGATGAGCTTTATAATGGATCCCTGGAACACTGCAGGTCTGAGTGCAGAAAATGCAGCCTCCACAGGGGCCATAAGGAGCAGGCCCAGGGCCTTGGGGCTCATTTGTATGGATGCACAGATGCGGTGGATGCTGCATACATCAGAGCCACTGCAGCAGTCCTTGGAAAACAGGATTGTTCTGCAGCTTTGCTTTCCCATCAGAGTTCCACTCCATAATCTAATGCCCTTTAACTGGGACAAACAGAGCTGAGTGTATAAAGCAAAGAACAATGTAAGTGCGGTGCTCAGACGTAATTGGCAGCTTAGGGTAAGATAAAGTCTCACAATGGAAAAAATCATAGCATCTGGCTCTAGCAAAGACCTTGAAAGGTCAGACAGTCCATCATCCGTTGCCTGTCTTCAAAACCTAAACCATTCCAGGTGGATGAGAACTGACTACATTTTGGGACTTCCAAAGGGAAAATTACTGAACTGCCTTGGAAACATGTTCTGATATATGGCACCTTTTTTTTACTGTGTGTAAGTAAGTTCATTCTTCAGTTACCCCAGCCCCCTCATATTGCAGTTAAAATTGGTTTTTACTTGTTCAGTCTTTAGTGGAGATGAATACTGACCAGTCAGTGTCCGGTATGGAGAAGTCACTGAAGGCCAGCCATACTTAGATCACCACTTCAGCCTCTTTTCGTTGACAGAAACCCTCCATTTCCTTACATGTGTTCCTAGGCTTGGTTCCTTAACCTCTTAGCTAGTATTCCTTTCGTCTTCTCCTTCAAATTCTTCATGTCTACTTCAGTGTAATGTCTAAACTGGACCTGGTGCTGTGGAAATATCTGATGAGTACTTAGTATAATGAGAAACTCACCTCATGATTTCTAAGTACCAGCAGTTTCCGCTGTGCACAGTAATGTGAGATTGTAAAAATGACCATGGGAGACTGTACAATAACCGTGTAAGCTAAGACTATATAATGTGATTTTACTGATCAATGGGGAGATTATGATACATAAATGTGTTTCAAAACATTTAAAACTTGCCCTAGCCGGATTGGCTCCGTGGATAGAGCATCAGCTTGAGGACTGAAGGGTCCTGGGTTCAATTCTGGTCCAGGGCATGCACCTCGGTTTCAGGCTCCATCCTTGCACTGCCAGGAGGCAACCAGTCAATGTGTCTTTCTCCGTGTCTCTCCCTCTCCCTTCTACTCTCTCTAAAAATCAATGGAAAAATATATTCGGGTGAGGATTAACAACAACAAAACATTTAAAACTCTATTCCTGTTATAAATGTGTAGAGAAATGAAAAACATAGTCAAACTAATACCAGTATACTGTAAGTTAAAATATTATAAATATTGACAAAGTGTATTGTTGTTTTTTAAATCTCCAGAATAGTTTGAACAGTGCTTGCCTTCTTGACATATAACCTATGATACTGAGTAAGCATCCTTTCTATGCCTTGATGAATTGTTATATTCCTTTCTAAGTTTGGATTAGCTCCTAATGTTTTATCCTTTGTGCTTTCAATGTTATGAGATATCTCCAAGATTTCCTTTAATATGAAGCTTTTTTGCCAGCATCACTTCCTCGGGGACATCTTCATACCTTTCATCACAACCACTTTCCTCATTTATGTCGCGATGAGTTTACCTTCACCAAGTTCCTCTGGTGCGGATCCAGCTGTGTCACTCTTTGTTTCTTTGCTGCACTTTCATCTTTGTTGACCAATCCCCTCCCCACCCCCTTTGCATTAACCATTCCATTTTTGGCTTTATCACTGGGAGACAAGGAGGCAATCTCATTGCACACTTTGTTGTTCCTTGTGTGAACTTAACAGCTGCAAACTGACTAATCACCGACACACTTTGAAAGGAGTGATGTGATTTGTCACTGATCCTGATGCACATCTGTTATTTGCGTTGTGATTTGTACACGGAAGAGCTAGCAGTGAAACGTGTACTGTATGCAGTTACCCACAGTCACTATACCATGGCAGCTGAAATTTGAACACTGTTCTTGGGGAACTAGTGTTACTTAAACTGTTGTAACTGGAATTCTTGCATTTAAAAATGATGAAACTCAGTCTTACTCAATTCCTGCATCTACCGCTGGGTCCAGGGCTAAAGTCTGGTTCCTGGTCATTTTGTTATCCACTCTAATGCTTAGGTCTGTTTCTGCCACTGCCACCTTCATCTAGTGAGGTTTTCCTTTCTTCTCCAAGGATGCGTCATTGGATCTTTCCTCTTTGATCTTTATACTGTTGGGTTCTGACCACTCCTTCAGCCTCTGAGGTTGTTTGAAATGCTGATTCCCCTCCAAGATTTACCGTCACTTGTAGATTGGATAGACATTTCCCCATTCATTAATGCGAATGCGGGTTCCCAGTTCTGGATCGTCACAGTTGTACACCGTGCTTGTTTCCAAAGGCTGTTTATGTGTTTACACACACTACCTGGTGGGAGAGTGGGGAGGCCCGGAGGGTGCGGGATGCACTATTTTTATTTTAGAAAGCTCTTTCTGTCTTCAAGAGTTATTCTTAGAAAAAGCAGAAGAAACTAACATAAAAACTCAACAAAGACTCTAGCCTTCAGGTTTGCTGACGGAGGGAAATGAGTCAGTCTGTAATTCTGAGAGCAGCGCTAGGAGTGGAGCATCTATCCCTTTGAAGTGTTTGTATGGGTTCATGAAAAATGAATGGGGGATGTTGAATAATTGTATGAACAGTTAATGTTTACGTACTGGTTTGAAAAACAAAACAAAACAGAATTGTCTGCCTCCTTATCTCTGTGAGTGCACCTGTCACAGCAACAGTGTTTGAAATGCTAATGTGTCTTGAGGAGCCACGTAATCCTGGGAGGCTGGGATCTAGGGGCTTCCGGTAAGTTATCCTGCTGCCCCCCATCCTGGCCTCCCACTTGGCCCTAGAAGATGAAAGATTGTGTTTTATAGAAGTATCAGATTTTAGAGCAGGAAGAGGCCAGAGGACTCTCGTTTTAATTCCAAATTCTTACGTTTTCTCCCAGGAGACCCAAAATGGTCAACACACTTAGCTGCAGTCACACAGCTTGTTTGGGGCTGAGCTCAGCCTACAGCCAGGTCTCCCAGACCAGTGTGGTTCTGACTGCATCATCTAGTGTGTAAAAACACTTTTAGTTTTCTTTAAATGAAATGGGAAATCTCAGTGATCTGGTGATTGTGAATTTTGGTGTCTATGATAGACTTTTGGAGGAGTTAGAACTGTATTCTTATAGCTGGAGAAACCAGGTCACTACTTGTCTTCTGAGAAGTAGGTGGGATTTAGCCTATGTCCTGGGTAGCTGGAATTGAGATGGTAGGTCCATGGGAGTGGCTAGGATATGGACCTGGGCCCCTCGCCTAAAGTTAGGGGCCAGAAAGGGACTGTCAGTGTGTGGGAAGAGTTCACAGGGGACGTGGCACAGAATGGGGCAGCCCACGTGGACAGTGGGGGAAGAAAGAGTCGTCTCTGAAAAATCAGAGTGCCAACCAGACCAATAGCTGGCTTTGCGACCCAAAGTTATACTACTTAGAAAGAGCAGAAGCCTCGCCCTGAAGAAACTAATGTAGAAACGAGTGTAAGGACTGAAAAACAAAACAAAACCATTCTCACAGTTTCCTCCATTGAAATCCCTTTGTAATGCAGGGCACCAGGAAGAGTCTCACAAAAGACAGCTGCTGCTGGAGATGAGCTCACAGTTAAAAACAAAGCCCATTTGCATAGTCAAACTGAGAATCTACTGATATAGAGCAAGCAGAAAGGAACTTTAAAATAAAAATGCTAAAAATGCCCAGGAGGTAAAGGAAGAAAGAAGTCTTCGATGAACAGGACCTTAGGAAGGATGTTCTTCATTATCCATGAGACAACTATCCAGGGTACTTATCTCAAACATCATGCTTCTGGGACTGATTTCACAGACAAGTCGCAGATTTGAATCCATTGAGTGCTCCTTGGTGGTGGCAATCTTCCCCTTTTTAAGTGATTTTGCCTGTTCCTACCTTCACCAGAACTGATGAACAAACATAGTTCAGCTTCTAAAACGCACGCTCAGCTCCCCCTAGTGGGTTCCCACAGACCAGCGGTCGCCAACTGGTGGCCTGTGAGGTTGGAAAGATGGGCGACATCTGCCATAGACTGCTTTTGCCATTGCTCAGTCCTTGAAAGAATTGGTGCAGTGTCTTACTCCATGTCTCTTGTGTGTTCCATCTTGAATTTATCCTGACCTTACCAACCTGGTCATTGCTATAGGCTATGCCTTGAAGCTAGTAGAGGGCAGGCCCTACCATCACATTCTTTTACACAATTCACATTTTCAGAAGCTATTGAGACAGTCCTACCTGGGTTACAGATTGGAAACATAAAGAATTATCAGTCATAACTGGTTTGGCTCAGTGGATAGAGCATCGGCCTGCAGACTGAAGGGTCCCGGGTTCGATTCCAGTCAAGGGCATGTACCTTGGCTGCAGGCACATCCTCAGTAGGGGTGTGCAGGAGGCAGCTGATCAATGTTTCTCTCTCATCAATGTTTCTAACTCTCTATACCTCTCCCTTCCTCTCTGTAAAAAATCAATAAAATATATTTTTTTAAAAAAAGAATTATCAATCCATGAGTACTTCTCATAGTAGCACATGCTTTTAAAACAGTCACAGGCTCTACTGAGAAGATGCAGAAAAGATTCCATTACAGTTTGAAATTAATTCCATTACTGAAGACTGGAACAAAAAAAAATGTGCATACAGCACTGGCTTTGATTATGTGTAGGTGAGTCAGTTCCCAGGATAATGAGAAACAAAAGATCATATTAAAAAGCTAGAAGATTTGAAAAAGAAACGTGAGAAAATTTAGTTTGCAGGTGAATGCTGTTTTGTCTTTCCAAATGAAGGTTAGCATCACTTAATAAATATTTTAAACGTTAAGTCTTACACCCTGATAAACAAAGAATTGTTCCCTTCTGTTATTTGGAAACCAGGCCAGAAGTCTATTTTAAGATCAGTTGTTTTTATTTTCTATTTTCTTTCCTTTAAAAATGACTTTTCAATGTAATTTGTAAAAAGCCGGAGTGTTCTTTGAGAGCTCCTTAGTAAGGTTGCTGAAGGTCCATTTCTCCCCCACTAAAGTATAAAATGGAAGGTAAGGATTGCTGACAGGTTCCCTGTATATAGGGCCACATGTCTTCCCCACCCGACTCCCTGTTCTATGAGTCCTCTGCCATCTTCAGTAGCCTATCTTAAATATTCTGCAATCTACATACTATAATTGGACACTTGTAGTTTTCTGTCATTTTCTAGGCCATGCTTGGCCTAAGCAGACACCAATTCAGTCTCAACTTGGCATTTTTAGCTGGTCACTCATTCAAGAGTTACAAAATGGTATCTGTCAGAGACTTTCTTTGTAACAGTTAGTGAAAACCAGGGTTAATATTATTAGGTTTTCCTGTAAGTGATGCTTTTCCAGTGAAACTTGAAGTTAAGATAGCTATAAAGGTTCTCCAGTGTTTCTTTTTCATTTTTTCCTAAAGAAAAACAAAAGTAAATGGGGGAAAAAAAAGATTAAAAGCTGTAATGTCCTGGCTTCCTTCTACAGGAAAGCATTTAACTTTGCTATAAATAAAAACCTTTTTTCTTCACTACTGTAAAATTCTTGAGATCCACGCTTTCTTTAATGAGGTGGATTATATGGCATTTTATGAAGTTCTCTGGCATCCGTATCAGATCATTCTTCTGCTACTGTAAGATATTTTTCTCATTTTAAGAGCTCACCCAATCTCACTGTTAACATAGAAAACTGATATCATAAAGCTGCTGTAGAAGCCTTAGTTGGTGATTCTGTTTCTGCAAAGAGGAAATGTGTTTATTTTCTCTCTTCTCTACAGAAGTATTTAGCCCCCTATCTCAGTAAATGGAACTTTCATCCAGTCAGTGGACAAGCCTCCCTTTTCCTCATCCCTCATAGTCCTTCCATCACCTCGCTGCATCCATTTTACTTCCTAGAGAACTATCAGCTCCACTCACTTCTCATATCTAAACTAATAAAAGCGAAATATTAAAATTAACCGTTTCTCCGAGACAGGGTAAGCCACGCCCACCAGCCAATCAGAGCGGCTGTATGCAAATTAGCCCAGCCAACATGGCGGCCGCCACTCACGGACCTGAGTAAACAGCCCTTTCCATTGCGGCAGGAGTGAAAGTGAAGCTTCGCCCCTCAGCTCAGCTCCG
>PVJC01033590.1:0-19292 GCA_004026665.1 Murina feae | reverse complement strand
CTTTCCTTTCTGATTTAGGTGATCACTGCGAGGGATTAACCTCTAAGCCACTTGGTTATGAGAGTCAGCTGTGTCTACAGTGGGAGAATTTCTGTGCTGGAGACACCCTTATGGGGCAAGAGTTGTTTCAGTGGAGCTTTTATGCTCACTGCATCTGCCCCGAGTGTGTTCCTTGTGGATCTGTTTTGTTTAGGTTAGTACCACTCTGGCCACTGGGTTGGGGCTGGCTCCTGTATCTTTAAGAAGGCGTTGATTAAGCTTCTGCCCTAGCTCTGACGCAGCTTGGGAGGGGCGGGGCCTCGGGGAGTTTGCAGGGCAGGGCGGAGCAAACAGCTATGGCGCTTCTCAGCCCTGCACTGAGAGACACCAGGTCTCTGTGTCCCACGGTAATTGCTGCAAGCAACGCTGAGAGAATCCCGCTTTGAATTTCCTCCTGGTGCCAGTCAGTCCCCCTTCTCTGGGTGTCTGGGTCCTTAGAAACTCGCTTAGAACTGGAGTTCAGAGCCGCTGGGGACTTGTGGCTCTCTCTGTTTTGGAAAAGAACCGCGTCCCCCGGCGCCAGCCCTTTCCCGAGCCCCGTGCGCGCGCCTCCGTACCTATGTACTTTGCTTCCGCCGCTCCTCTGAGTCTCAGACTCTTCTCTAGTTGTAGGATTTTCACTCAGCCAGCCTTCCTGTGGGTGCGAGTGGTGTCCGTGTATTCTTTTCGAGGTTTTTCTGAAATAGTTGTTCATGGCTGCATTTACGGTGTCTATCCTATGCCGCCATCTTGTTTCTCCAAACTCTTTGCCTATTTTTTAATTGGTTTGTTCATTTTCTTGTTGATTTTTAACAGTTCTTTGTGTATTTTGAATGCAAGTACTATCAGATACAAGCTTTGCAAATATGTTCTTTTACTCTGTGGCTTATCCTTTTTTTAAATAATGTGTGTAACAGAAGTTTTCAATTTTAATGGAGTCCAACTTACCAATGTTTTCTATGTTTTTGGCATTTTATTTAAAAAGTTATCACTAAACTTAAGGTCATATATTTTTCTCCTGTAAGTTTTATACTTTTGCATTTTACATTTGGGTGTGTGGTCATTTTGATATAACTTTTGTGAAGTGTGACTTAATTTATGGTTAGTGACTCTGCTTGGCTGTTCACAGGCACACTTCTTTTTTTTGAACAATCACAAGCTATGCTTTTAGTATAATTAATTTGGAAACTTAGGATTATATTTATTCCTCTAGTCTACAGTTTTGAAAAATGTACCTTTAGCCCCATTTTGAAAATTATATTTTATCATGTTTTCGTTTGCTCCATTATTCTACACTTTTCAGTGTAAAGCTTATTACCAGAACCACCATAAAAAGAGAAAATTTTCTTTTTCTCTGTCATCATAAATAATAGATCATCAGACCCAAGCAGCAAGTCTTTTTTTCCCCTCAAAAGTTCTCACCTTCACCTATTTGATTTTTCTCAACATTTTTGGTGAGTTAGTTTCATCTTGGCTCTTAGCTTTAATAATGTTTTGCATACTCACAGTGTATCCTTGGTCCTGAGCCTGCTTTTCCTTCTATATGTCATCATTTGACAAATCTAAATTCTGAGAGAGTGCTCTATTACAGTCACACTGAACCACTTCAGCCTTTTCTACTTATATATTGGGATAATCTGCAATTGCAAAAGTTGTATTTTTATCACTTGCCAATCTTTTCTTGAATCTAAAAGCCCTATAATTCCCCTCCCCTTCCCTCCCCTACAAGGTAGATTTAGGACATGAAATATTTAATCTTTAAAAATTATGTTTTATATCAATTGTGTCAGAAAAGAGATCATGGAGTTTACCATAATCAGTTATAACCATAAAATTTCAGACGTAATAAAAAAGCAAGCAACTTGATTAAGAAATTCTGAAATCTTTAAGTGAAAGTTCTCTTTCTTATAAATGTAATATGTTCCTCAGGAAATGATAAGAGGTGGGTGAATATTAAGACTATCTCTAACTGGTAATTTTGACTTGTCTCAGTCTTGGCTGTGCTTAAATCTCCAGGAGTGTTTTTTAGACACACTAGTGCTGGAGGCCTACTTCTGGCCAATTACATTAGAGCTAGGTGTGAGCTATAGGCATTAGTACTTTTTAGATGTTCAAGGTTGTTGTATAGGTGGGGTTAAGAACCACTGATCTAAAGCTTGAAATGTTATGTTTTTATTAAATTTCCAAATTTAGAATTTTTTGGTAATCCTTACCCAACGACATGTCCATTGATTTGAGAGAGAGAGAAAGAAAAACATCGATTGGTTGCCTCCCATATGCACCCTGACCAGGGATTGAACCTACAACCCAGTTATGTGCTCTGTCCAGCAATTGAACCTGTGACCTTTCATGTGTGGGATAATGCTCCAACCAACTGACCCACACTGGCCAGAGCTGGATTTTTTTTTTTTTTACTAACATTGCTGAATTGACTTTTTTAATGCATGAAAAGCACATAACATCAAGTGTATAATTTAATCAATTTTAAATGTACAGTTTAATAGTGTTAAGTATGTTCATCGGTATGAAGTACACAGATCTCCAGAACTTTTTTTTATATATCGCAAAAATAAAGCTGTATAACAAAACAACTCCCTTTTTCCCCCACTCTCCACTTCCAGACCTAGATAACCAGCATTCTGTTTTTTGTTTTTATGACTTTGTCTACTTTATACCTCATATAATGGAATCATACTATATTTACTTTTTTGTGTGACTGGCTTATTTAACTTAGCCAAATGTCCTCCATATTGTAGAGTATGACAGAATTTCCTTCCTTTCTATGGGGTGAATAATAGCTTATTGTGTGTGTGTGTGTGTGTGTGTGTGTACCACATTTTGTTTACTCATCCATGTGTTGATGGACATTTGAATTGCTTCCACCTCTTGGCTGTTGTGAGTAGTGCTGCTGTAAACATGAAAATGCAAATATCTCTTCAGTAGCCTACTTTCAATTCTTTTGAGTCCATACCCAGAAATGGGATAGTTAGATCATATGGTGATTCTTTTTTAATTTTTTGAGGAACTTCCAGGTTCTTCCATAGAGGTTGCAGCATTTTATAGTCCCATCAATAGTGCAGAAATGTTCCAGTTTCTTCACATCCTCACAGACACTTGTGGTTTTTTTTATAGTAGCCATTATGATGGGTGTGAGCTAATATCTTACTGTTTTGATTTACATTTCTCTGATAATTAGTGATGTTGAGCATCTTTTTATATGTTTATTGGTCATTTGTCTATCATTGGAGAAATATCTATTCAAGTCTTCACACTTTTTAATAGGATTTTATTTTTTGTTGTTGAGTTGTAGGAGTCCCTATATATTCTGGATATTAACCCCTTATCAGATGTATAATTTGTAAATATTTTCTCCCATTCTGTCCATTGCCTTTTCACTGTTGATTCTGTCTCACTTCGGTTTTGATGCAACAAAGTTAAGTTTGATACTATCCCATTTGTCTGTTTTTGTTGCTTATACTTTGGATGTTATATCCAGTGAATCATTGCGAAATCCAGTGTCTTGAAACTTTTCCCCTTTGTTTTCTTCTAGGAATTTATATTTTTAGGTCTTACATTTAGGTCTTTAATCCATTTGGAATGTTTTATATGATGTAGGTAAGATAAGAGTGCAACTCTATTCTTTTGCATGTGAATATTGTTTTCCCAGCACCATTTGTTATAAAGACTGTCCTTTTTCCATTGTGTGGTCTTGGCACCCTTGTTGAACATCATTTGCCCATACATGTGAGGGTTTATTTCTGAGCTTTCTATTTTATTGCATTACCTCTATGTCTATCTTTATGACAGTGCCATACTGTTTTGATTACTGTACCTTTAAGTGTGAGACCTCCAATTTTGTTCTTTTTTGAAATTGTTTTGGCTATTTGAGGTCCTTTGAGATTATAATTGTAGGATAAATTTTCCTATGTATGCAAAATGCCATTGTGCATAGGGATTATATTGAATCTGTAGACAGCTTTTGGTAGTTGTAACTCTTAACATATTAAGCCTTCTAATCTCTGAGCTTGGGATCTTTCTATGTATTGTGTCTTTAATTTTTTTAACAGTATTTTATAGGATCCACTGTATAAGTTTTTCATCTTCTTGGTTAAAATTATTCTTAAGTATTTTATTCTCTCTACTGTTACTGTAAATGGAATTTTTTCTTAATTTTCTTTTCAGATTGTTCATTGACTAGCTACTGAAGGATAAAAATCATAAAACTTTTAAAATAAATCTGGCAAGCTCTAAAAGAGGTAGTCTTTGATGTGGTATTATAAGTCTATAAAGAAAAACATGTTCTGGATTGGAGCAAAGTAGAGAAAGATATGGAAGAAAGGGGAGGAGAGAGAAGGCAGTTGAAAAGAAATGGACAAGGGAGGATGGGATAGGTTCTCAATTGAATATTAGCATGTAATCTACTTTTAATCTATTTGAATCATGAGCTTCAGAATATGTATTTTTTTCTTTTTAAAATACTTCTTCAGGAGGTACCAAAGAGTTAGGCTTTTATAAACTTTGTCTTCGTTCTTTATACTTTTTATCTTCACTGCTATAAATTTGTTCTAATTAGATACAGTAGTCAAATGAGATTTTGTTTTTTCTCCTCTTACCACTGTATAAAGCTGGAAATCAGAAGCTTCCATTATTCTGGTCCTGGTTCTGTTGTTAACTGGCTTTATGAACCTAGGATGTCACTTACCTTCTGTGAGCCTCAGTTTACTCATCTGCCAAATCTTGGAGCTGGACAAAATGACCTATGTAGAAATATTCTGTATTTCTTTGAAATCAGTTTTGCCCTAGTACGGCAGTGGTTTCCCATGTTAAAAAACAAACACAAGTATGTTTTTGAAATTTATATTAACATATATTCTCATAAATATCAAGTTAGCACAGAAATTATTTTGCACAATCTGTCATTCTAACTTACTTGCTGCTATTTGAGATTTTAGAGACTGTTTGCAGTTCTTCTGTTAAGATTGTCATCAGTTTTTTTAAATACTTGGCACCTGTAAATGATTTTTTGCATGATCTTCAGAGTTCATTGATTATGAATTTCTGTGGGAGTATTTGAAATAATTCCCAGACTTTGTATCAGAGTTTCCTTTTGAGAGAACTATTGTATTAGGAAACTAAAGCTGTTTTTTCAATTCTGTGATTTATTTATAGCTAGGATAGCTTTATTTTAACTTTACTTAAAGTTTTTATTTAAAACCTTTACACGTTTTGCTTTGATAGCAAACTGAGTTATGAAAAGATACAATTGACCTAACAGGATCATGTGATATTAAAGAAAGAAAAGTAATGTCATGTATATGTAAGACATATAGTCAGAGGTACCAGAGAGTTAGGCATTTATAAACTTTGTCTTCAGTCTTTATACTTTGCGGTTTAATTTAATGTAAAGATTATAGAGTATCAGGTACAAAGGTCTAGTTATCAAGAAAAAGATGAAATTTGGCATAGTTTATAAGGTCATGGTTTAATACTGGGGAGCATTGATCATACTATCTTATAGACACTAGAAGGTAACAAAGAATATTTAAAGAAGGGAAGAGAATCTCTCATTTTTCATCTTCTAATGTGCAAATTACATACTAGACGTATCTTCCATTATGTTCATAAGTAGTGAAATTGTGTGTTTTATTTCAAGGGCATTTAAGGTTTTATTATTAAAAGTCTTATAAAGGTTTCAAGTTGGCCATCACCAAATAAAATTTTCAATATGATTTTCATCATGGTAAAGAAAACTTTAGGGAAAAATTTAAACTTGGCATTTGTTAAAATTTAAATTCTTCACAAATAGAAAAAAATGAAATTCTTATTTTTAGTGGATCAAAGGAGCATTAGGAAATTAAAAGATTTTAAAAGAATAAAATGTATGATGCTTAAGTGGTACTTAAGCAAATGTTGAGGTTTATTGATTGATGTTTAAAGAAAAACAGCAGAAGGTCTAGCAGACTCCCCCCCACCTTTTAATTTATTCTTGTCTTAATTTGTTCTAAAACACTTATTAAAGCAAGATAGACTTTAATCATTAATACTGAAACACAATTTTAGTTGATCTTATTTCCTAGAGTATCCAAACATCCTTTTGTGATTGTCTATATAGTATGTAATGCCCTAGTACTGCAAATTTCTAAAGATGCTAACCCCTGGTATTCAAGAATAAATGCGGGGGGTGGGGGTGTGAGGATGGATTAGTGTAATTTTAATAACATTGACTATTAGAATTTAATGTGAAATTATTTTATCATCAAGAAGTTAATTCACCTCATTCTAAATGGTATTCTCAAGGGCAAAAAGTATTTAATGCAATTTTTAAGTGTTAGTTACATAATATCATTTTACTTATAAGGTCAAGTATTTTGTGATAACCATGTAATAGTAATAGTTAATTGCAAAGAAGGGTTGCATATTTCCTGTGCTTTAAAAAAATATTCCTCTTAAGTATTATATTGCAAATGAATTATTACCAAATGTTAATAATGGGTAGTTCCTATGCTTTAAAAAAAAATACTCCTTATAAGTATTTTATTGCAAATGAATTGTTATTAAATATTAATTATATATTATGTCTTGTTTTTTAAAGTGAATGAATTTTTAGCTTTTGAGGGTCCCATCTTGTTGGATATGAGAATTAAACATCTAATCAAAACAAATCAATTAAGTCAAGCAACTGCTCTAGCAAAGCTGTGTTCTGACCATCCAGAGATTGGTACAAAAGGTAGTTTTAAGCAAACTTACCTTGTCTGTCTGTGCACATCATCACCAAATGAAAAGTTAATCGAAGAGGTGAGTATGTTTTCTTCTGCTAGTAATTCTTTTTTAACTGAAGAAACTTTTAAGTTAGATTAGAATGCTTTGACTTTCCTTTCCCTTAGTGAAGAACCATTGTTAAACTAATTTTTGGTATGCTCTTGGATAGTGATTCTGAACAACTTGCAGAATTACAATGTAAAATAATTTTAACTAGCTTCTGTTTTTTTGTGTGTTTTTATTTTTTTTTCTAGCTTCTGTTTTAAATAGTTGGAATCTTTTAACTGCTTTGGCTTAGGTAGGTAGTGGTGACTTAACACTTTAATAGAATGTTTATTATTTGTCAGCATCTAGGCCTTAACTTAGTTTTACCTGACTTCCAGATATTTGCAAATCTTTTAACTGACTAATTTAAATAACTTTATAAAATTGATATGACTTCCCCCAGGAGTACTTTGTCTATTTTTAATGTGTATAAAAAACATTTCATTTAATATTGTATCTCTCATGAGAGCGTGATGTCTATATCTCTTTCTAATTATATGTAAAGATAAATTTTATATTTGCATATTAATGTAAAACTATTTTTTTGTGACATACGACCCCCCCCCCTTGTTTCACGTAAAGCATAGTATTCATGTATTTTTATGTTTTATATTACAAAATTCTGAGAGTAGAATCATGGTCCAAATGGAAATTTTGCATTTTGGGTGATTCATAATTCCAAAGTGAAGTTGAAGGCGGTTGTAGGGGAATTAAATGTTGTTCAAGAAATAGGGAATATGTATTGAAAGGATGTATATTTAGATAAAGAAAACTAATATGTTAGACAGTATTGTGTGAGAATATAATGTATACAAGTGTCTTGTATCTATAATATAAGTATCCTGTAGCTCCAAAACAAAAGAGAAGAGAACAAAGGGATTGTGGGACAAACTTAAAGATATATAAATGGAAAAGTTGAGATTCAAGACAGGACATTTAACAGAGTATGCATGATCAGCTGAGTATACAGAGCATTCAGAAAGCTGAATGCCCATATGCAGTTAGAAGTTGTATTTTTAATAGACCAAGATTCGATATGTCTGTTGTGTATAGCAAGGATAACGAGGATACTGAGAAGAGTGATGTCAGGTAATCTCTAAGCTAGATGGAGCAGAGCAAAGGGGTCTAGCTTAGGAAGTGATATCATTAATTTGAACATTGGCTCATCTTTAGATTTTTTATTTTTTTTTGCTATTTTTATCTTAGGTAATTGGCTTTTTAATCACTGTATAGCAGAACAAAATAGAAGATTGAAGTTTTCTTATTATTTCTGAATAACTATGTAGACAATAACTATATAGGCTGAAATATAAAGTTTCTTGAGAAGGCCTTTGATATATGCATGTAACATTTTTTTAAATTCTTAATTTAGTTGTTATGCTGCTACATAAAGCTTTTATCTGTTCAGTCCCTTCTCTAAGTCAGCCTATTGGCCCTTCCTACCTGAAGCAATTTTTATTTAGTGAATGATGTGTGCTAAGCACCAGGATGAGAGGAAGCGGGGAGGGGAGAGTTAAAGGTGAGTAAGGCATAGGCTCTGCCCTAAAGAGCATCCCATCCCTTCTAGCAGAAAACTATCTAAACATAGGGTTGTTGAGTTAGCTTTGAAGTCCTATTTGAAGTTGAAGACTATGAATTTGTAATCTCTAGGAATATAATTTTGTATTTTTAGCTGTCTTAAATTCAAAAAATTATGCAATACTGAACATAAATTAAATTTCCTTTTGGTTTAATTATCCTGGGTTGAGTAGCAGCAGCTCAGCCTACTCTGGAGACCCTAAAGAAAATTTTCTCTGTGGACTCTGGGTAGTTTTGATGTCATATGAAATGATTTTATTTTTCCTTCTCCTGTTAAGCAGAAAGAATTAAGACATTCCGTATTCTTTTTTTAAATATGTTTTTATTGATTTCAGAGAGGGAGGTAGATGGAGAGAGAAATAGAAACATCAATGTTTAGAGAGAATCACTGATCGGCTGCCTCCTGCACAGCCCCCACAGGCTCAAGCCCATAGCCCATGCATGTGCCCTGACTGGGAGTCGAACCATGACCTCCTGTTCATAGGTTGACGCTCAGCCACTGAGCCAAGCCGGCCAGGCCATTCATTCCATGTTCTGAACAGAGTTCACTAAAGTCTCTATACCCTACCCCAGAAACAAAACTAGATCACATAATACAGGACAGAATTTCTGTGTAAGTCTACACATTTTCTTGTTAAAAGTCCCTTTTTGCTTAGAGATTGATTATTTTTTTAAATATATTTTTATTAATTTCAGAAAGGAAGGGGGGAGAGAGGGGGGAGGAGGAGGGGGAGATGGAGAGGGAGAGGGGGAGAGAGAGAAAGAAAGAAACATCAATGTTCAGAGACAATCATTGATTGGCTGCCTCCTGCATATCCCCCACTGGGGATCAAGCCCACAACCTGGGCATATGCGCTTGACTGGAATCGAACCTGGGACCTTTCAGTCCGCAGGCCGACGCTCTATCCACTGAGCCAAACCAGTTAGGGCTGATTATTCTTTTACATTTCTGTTACAAACATAGAAACTTTTTCTTCATTGTTTTCTGTGAAGTAAATTTTCTTATTATTTCTGCCCCAAGTAAAGGTAGTCACTTTGGAACACTTATTCCCATCAAAATAGGTATGCTTGCTCTCTCACATGACCTACTTCATTCATTTTCTTTACCTGTCTGGTTTTTGGAACCATTTGAGTTTTTTACCCATTCCTTAGAGTATGGTCGAAATAGATATTGGAAAGAGTCAACTATACCTTGGATTTGTGATCCTTTTGCAGAAATCCTTATCGAAGTGAGCCAGTAGGAAAGGGATTGACTATTTTCCAGGACCCTTTCAATGTGATAAAAATAGCAGTGAGCTCTGGCAGAGGAGTTGCTGCTGAGGGAAATTAGTATCTATCTGGCATTTCTGGAAGGAATGAGTTTTGGCCTAGATTCTTGATTTAGTTATAAAAACATTAGCAGTGTTCATTTTAAATCCAGTATTTTATTGTTTTTTTCTTGTTAAAGTTAACATAGAAATTTTAATAATAAAATCCTCCATCTTGTGTCTTTCTAGCCAACTTTTCCTCAGTTAATACTCCCCGAAGTAATCGCTAAGTTTGAAATTTGATATATAACCTTTCTGACATTTTTCTTTGTGTATATGTATACATATATACTTTATATATTAAAACATGCATATACACACCCTGGATACTAGTCACTTTTCTCCTCTTACTATGAACATCTTTCCCTGTTATTCCAGATAGATTAATCTAATTTTTCTCATGGCTGCATAATTTCATGTTATGGATTTGTAGTATATTTAAGCCACTAGGGAACATTTAAATTGCTGGCTTTTATACATACAACCTTTCATTCTTGTTGGGGGTGTACTGGTAGGGTAAATTTCTAGAAGTGATAAATTGCTGGATCAAAGCATCTACAGATTTTAAATTAATACACAACTGTACTGTCATCCAAAAAAAGATTATGCCAATTTATTCTCCCATAAGTAGTATATGAAATTTCTTGTTTCCTAATACTAGAAGGTTATCCATCTTTTAAATCTTTGCTAGCCTGAGAGTAAAAAATAGGAGCTCATTATTTGATTTTATGTTTTCTTAGTATGACAGGTTTACCATTTAACTTCCTTTATGGATGGAAAACAATTTTATTTTGATAGTAAAAGACTATTTTTGAAATGTAATTAAAGCAAATACATTTAAAAAGTAGATAATAAAGGATTGATGAAGTGTTACGTATTTTTTGAACACCTAGCATAAAGAGCCATATTAAAAAAAAATGTTTACATTTTTTAAATGATTTTTCTTTTTCTGTATAAACAGGTTTAGCATAGTATGTCTTTAGCAAACTTCAATCTAATTGGCTTTAAGTATTTTATTCAGAGTACTAAATTTCCTGGTATTTAAGTTTTTGCTCACTTTAAAAAAATAAACTTTTACTGATTTCAGAGAGGAAGAAAGAAGTAGAGAGAGATAGAAACATCAGTGATGAGAGAGAATCATTGATTGGCTTCCTCCTGCATGCCTCCTACTGGGATTGGGCCTGCTACCTGGGCATATGCCCTGACCAAGAATTGAACCAGTGACCTCTTGGTTCCTGGGTTAATGCTCAATCACGGAGCCACACCTGGCCAGGCAACTTTTGCTCACCTTTCAAAGCAGTAGAGAAGAGTTGGTAATCTCTACCTTGGATTTAAAAAATAATTCTTAGACATTGATGGTTATATTTGACAAATATTTCACCACAGTTTTAACTGAATCATTCATTAATTTAAATATGGTTTCATTTCCCTGCCATTCTCTTTAGTCACATTTTTTTAAATAAGGCTATGTAGTGGCAAATCAGGGATTTAATAAAGGCTATCAAGTGTACAGTACAAATTGTTTTCTTAGTATACCTATAAAAAATGATGTTTTTCTATATTATTGAAGATAGCAAATGTTTCAGTTGATATATTGTACATATGAGAATAAATATGTAGAGGCTGTCTTAAATATATACAAGTATATTTTAAATTACTAAGTATAAGCTAATGCAGGTAATATCATTAGGAAAATAAATTTATTTCCTTATATGTAATGTACACATTTTACATCATTTGAACATTTAGCAAGAATGGGTTAGGTCTTAGAACATTAAAAAGAAATTATCTTAATTAAAGTAAATCAGAGTTTTAAGATAAAAGAATTGTTAAACCTGAAAATGTAAAAATCAGTATTTAACAATAAAGAGCCTTAGTGTGCTTGTGCCTGTGGAATTCTGGCAAGTGCAAAGACTTTGAAACTAGACCTGGGTTGAAATCTTGATTCTACCACTAATTAAGCATGTACCTTTGAGCAAGTAACTTTACCTTTCTGAGCCTTATCTCTAAATTGAAGTTGTAGTATCTACCAGGCAAACTACTGTGCTGACTAGGTGTTTAAGAAACTGGCATTAATAAAGGAATAGTATCTGTCATTGTTATTACCATCTTATAAAAAAGTAAAAAACCACACACACACAAACAACAGCTCATGGGTTGGTTTCCTAACATTTGTCTGCATGGGTGTGCCAGGGTAATTCTTTAAAGTTAATACAGCTTTTAATAAAAGATACTGTGATAAAGTAAAAAAAGAGTAGATCTATGATGTCAGTCAGACATAACTTGATTTGTCGTATTACCACTTAACCAAGTAATTATGGTAATTTAGATAAATTACATAATTTATTTGACCCTCACATTCATTATATATAAAACTAGGGGCCCGGTGCACAAAAATTTGTGCACTCGGGGTGGAGGGAGTCCCTCAGCCCGGCCTGTGCCCTCTGACAGTCTGGGACCCCTCAGTGGATGTCCTATGATGGCCCCAGTCTGCCAGGTGCCTTTTGTGTGTGTGTGTGTGTGTGTGTGTGTGTGTGTGTGTGTGTGACCACTGGGGACCTGCCCCCAGCCGCATCTGAGGCTCGGAGCAGGCCTCCTATGTGTGTCTACCTGCCGGGGGCCTGCCCCCAGGCACACCGTGGAGGCTTGGAGCAGGCACCCCCTCTATGTTGATCTCTCAGACTCTTGTCCTCCCCAGCATGTTGTTCTCTTTTTTGAGCGTGGCCAGGACTGGGTGCGGCCTGCCTCCCAAGCTTGCCTACTGCCCATCTTCCTCCAGCCACCAGAAAGCAGGGAAAACCCCGCCTTGTGGTCAGGCCAGCCTTTTCCTGCTCCCTGATCCTCGGAAGGGACCTGGGAAGCCACCAAGCAGGCCGCCAACTCTTTCCCACTCACCCGTCCCCTGCTGCCTTCCTTTCCCACTTCCTGGTGCCGCCAAGGGGTCTGGGGAGCTGCCAAGCAGGACCCCGGCCCCTGCAGCCTTGCTTTCCCACTCCCCGGTGCCCCGCAAAGGGCCTGGGCAGCCACCAAGCAGGCCGAGACCCGCCCTTGCCGCCTCTCACCCGCTTCCCAGTGCCCTCCAACCCTGCCGCTTCTTTCCCACTCACGGGTCCTGGGTCCTGCGCTGTCCTGCCCTGCAGCCGCTCTGTGCCCTCGGGAGGTCCCTCAGCCTGGCCTGTGCCCTCAGTCTGGGACCCCTCGGGGGATGTCCACCTGCTGGCATGCCTGACCAGCCTGGGTGAGGGGCTTTAAGGCTGCCCACAGCTCCCATTGACCCAACATCCTAGCAAGGCTGGCTGGACGCAGGTTCTGGAGTTTTTTCTCCTATAATTGATACTGTTCCTTGAAGGCCTGGGGTTATCTTCTATAATTGATACACTGTTCCTTTAAGGCGGCCTTCTAACTAACTGAAGCCTCCTCTGCCTCATCTCGCAGTGTCTATAATGAAACAATTGTTACTTTTACTGGTTAGGCCGGAGCTGCTCTTTCCTTCAGCTCCTGAGGATTCTATGATTGTTACATTGTTTCAAATGTTTCAAATCTGTGTTTTGCTAGAGGCAGTTTAATCGGAGCTGAGCTGAGGGGCGCAGCTTCACTTTCGCTCCTGCCACAATGGAAAGGGCTGTTTACTCAGGTCCGTGAGTGGCGGCCGCCATCTTGACTGGGCTAATTTGCATACAGCCGCTCTGATTGGCTGGTGGGCGTGGCTTACCCGTCTCGGAGAAACGGTTAATTTTAATATTTCGCTTTTATAGAGTATATATATATATATATATATTAGAAGCCCAGCACATAAAACTGTGTATGAGCCTCCAGCTGCTGCCACAAGCCACCCACTGGGAGCCACAGGCTGCCCCGCAGGGGAAGCTGAGAGTTGCCCAGTTTTTCACAGCGGTACCTCCCATCAGCACTGAGGACATTGGGCAAGCTGGAAGAGGAACACATGGTGATCATTCTAGTGAGAGACGCTGCCTACCCCGGACTGCTTTTCCAGTTCCACATTTGTGTCACAAAATCAGTTATTTTAATATCTGATCTACAGCCTCAGTCCTACCCCCTTGCTTTGAATTTTCTGTGCTGTTAGCTGTGAGCCGCCTCGCCCTGCCTTTGCCCCAACGCCAGGAGCTGGGAGCTGCCCCGTCCCACCACTGGGAGCCGCTGCTCACGGGTGGTGCAGGGGGTAGGGGAGGAGGGAGAATGAGAGGTGCTCAATGCACCTCATGTTGACCAGTTGTTTGGTCATTGTGGTTGTTAGGGACATAGGCTTTTTATGTTCAGACAGTCCTCAAGTTATTACAGACTCAATGTATGTCATTTCATGTTTACATCACCATCTCCCACTTATTTATATTAAAAAACTAGAGGCCCAAACTAGAGTGCACAATTTTTTGTGCACTTGGGGGGGGGGGGTGGTCCCTCAGCCCGGCCTGTGCCCTCTCACATTCTGGGACCCTCAGGGTATGTCCACTTGCTGTAGTACCTGGCCAGCCTGGGTGAGGGGCTGATGGGTGTTTACAGGCTGGCCAAACCCCCCAGTGAGGACCCTCACCCCATGGGGATGTGGCTGGCCTGGGTGAGGGGCTGAAGGCCTTTTTCAGGCTGCCCACATCCTCTTCAGGGTTCAAGTCCCTACTGGGGTGCCTGGCTGGAAGCAGGTATCTGGGATTTATTTAACTTCTGTAATTGAAACTTTGTTGCCTCAGTCCCCTGTTGGAAGCCTGGGTTGCCCCTGGCAACCCAAGGTCCTTTCCCCAAAAGTATCTGGGGTTTGTTTATCTTCTATAATTGAAACTTTGTAGCCTTGAGTACAGCTCATAGCCCACAGGGCCCTGGCTTCCTCCGTTGCCCGGGGCAACTCCAGCTCTGTGGCTGCTGCCATCTTAGCTGAGTTAATTTGCATATTTGCTCCTGATTGGTTGGTGGGCATGGCCTGTGGGCATGGCTTGTGGGTGTAACGGAGTGAGGGTCAATTTGCATATTACTCTTATTAGATTAGATAAGTTCTGTCATTTTGTATGTACATATGTGCTTTATGTTTTTTATTTACCACAAGTAAATGTCAGGAGTTGCTATCTTTCTTTTAATTTTTTTTTTACTGTTTCACTTCATAACCACTGTTTATGTGCTCCATGTGAGTGATGTAGGTGCTTATGTAGGTGGGTTCCAATTTATGGCAAAAATTGCGTTACATTGCACTGTAAGATCGGATCTCTGATGTAACTTGAGGACCTACTGTATGTAGATATTAGGCGCCCACTGCACTAATTTATGCACCTTGAAAGGAACTGTGGCCCACAAGGCTGCGGTTGGCACAGAGGCGGGTCTCAGCCCATCCTCTACACCCCCTGCCTGGCCCCTACCACCATGGCCCCTGGTCCCCTGTCTGCTGGGAGCCCCACTCCCACCACCGCTGCTCCCATGCACTGATGGTGCCGGCCCTGCTCGCACCCATTGATGGCATGGAGCAATTGGGGCCGGTGCCAGCAGCAGGTGTGAGTGGGGCCAGCACCATCAGCGGGTGCAAGTGGTGACTGTTAACCCAATTGTCCCTCAGGAGTAGGAGGAGCTGGAGGAGCGCTGAGGAGTAATGATTGGAGCCAGCAGCTGCTGCTCACACCCACTGGCAGTGCTGAGCGCCAGGCGCGGGCAGCAGTCCTGCACTGGCAGTGATTGTGAGTGGGCTGGTGCCAGCAGCCGGTGTGAGCACCGGGTGGGACTGTAATGTGTGGGAGCAAAGACTTTTCAGGAACCACCAGAGGCTCAGCCCGATGACAGCAACTGGCACCCCCAGTTACGTGCTCCACCATCCAGCTGTGGCTGATGCCTGCCATGTTCTGCGCTCTGCTGCCTGTAGCCCTGATGCCCACTATGTTCTGTGTGTGCCCCCTGGTGGTCAGCACATGTCATAGTGACCAGTTGGTTGTTCTGCCATTCGGTCTATTTGCATATTAGGGTTTTATACACACACACACACACACACACACACACACACATACATATATATATGTACACACACACACATACATATACATACATATGTAGTAATATGCAAATTAGTTGTCACTCTGCCACACCTAAGCCACACCCACCAGCCAAGCCATGCCCACCAGCTAATTAGAGTGACTCTATGCAAATTAACCCAACCAAGATGGCGGCCGTCAGCCACGGAGCTAGAGCAAACAGGAGGCTTGCTTGCCCCAGCTATGGAGGAAGCTAAACTTCCCACCTGCCTAGGCCAGCTGTGGCCAGAATTGAACCCAGACCCTGCAGTCAGCAGGCTGAGGCATTATGCACTGAGCCAAACTGGCTAGAGCAGGATATGACATTTCTTAGCCCTCCAGCAGTGGACCTTCGTTTTTTTCTCCAGGAGTGTGGTGGAAAAACCCTAGATCGCCTTTAGGGATTCTTATTACCAAGTTACTAAGAATATTACCAGCGACATACAGGGAGCTTAGCTAATGAGTGGTAAGAAAAGGTGTTTCCTCTGTAGTTGATTCTGATCACCGGCTCCACCCCTGCTCCTCCAATCCCAGCTTCACCCCTGCCCAGGCCTGTAGCCTCTGGCTGAGGCTACAGGCCTGGGCAGAAGACCTCCAAGCCCCTTCCCTCGCTGGCTTCACAGAGCCCAGGCCTCTGTGATCATTGGTTCTGATCCTGCCCCTGCCATCTCCAGCTCTGCCCTTGCCCCACTGGCAGCCTCTGGCCAAGGCTACAGGTCTGGGCAGAGGACCCCCAGACCCCTGTGATCGCCAGCTCTGCCCCTAACCCTCTGATCACTGGCTCTGCCCCCACCCACTCCAATTACCAGCTCCATTGTTGCCCATGCATGAGGCCTCTGATCTCCCGCCACCTGCCTGGCTAACAGGCCTGACCACTTCAGTGGTGGGGTGGGGCCGTACTGTGTGCTGCCATCTTGTGGCTATTGGGGAAACCATCTTGTGGCCATGGGGGTGGCCATCTTTGTGATGGAGTGATGCCTAATTTGCATATTACTCTTTTATTAAATAGAATAGTCTTTCATTTTTGTCTTCTTCATTTTCAAAGTATTTTGAACTATACAAAAAGTACTTTTTTCATTTATTTTTTGTGTTTTAATTATTGTCCTACAGATATTATTTTCAGGGGAGAGAGAGGAATCCTGACTTATTTACGTTTATGAAAATGGTATGTGCTTAGTAATGATGTGATCCAATTCTAAGGAAAAAAATAGCTTATTTGTGAATTATTTCTTTTCTTGAGCCTTTAAAAAAACACTGAATGCCATTGACTTGAAAAATAAAATGCAATTACCAAATAAAAACAGACATAATTTTCTTAAGCAGATCAATGATTTGGGAACTAAATATGTTATTAAATAAAATTTGGGGACATTCAAAACAAGTTTATTTGAAATTTTCAATTTTTTACAGACAAATGAAAAACCAGTCTCTATTATCACTCCTACCAATTTCACTTCCTAACTTCTACTCTTTCTTGAGATTTCAACTTATGTGCCAATTTCTTCAGGCACAATTCTTTTTGTTGTTGTTGTTAACCCTCACCCTAGGATATTTTTTCATGATTCTTAGATAGTGAAAGGGAGGGTTAGGAACAGAGAAAGAGAAACATTGATGTGAGTGAACACATCAATTGGTTACCTTCCACACCTGCCCCTGTCAAGCTGGGATGGAACCTTCAAAGGAGGTACATGCTCTTGACTGGAATTGAACCCAGGACCCTTCAGTCCAGGGGCTGATGCTCTATCTACTGAGCCAAATTGGCTAGGGAAAGTCACAATTCTTGATCTTTAGGGAGACTTCATCTTTTTGTGTTCCTAAAGCACACTGTCTTTCCCATATTATAACACATATGTGGAATTTCATTGCTTATTTCTATATCTATGTCTTTTATCATTCTTTAAATTTTCATTTACCTTATATACCCAGCACCTTGGACAGGACCTGCTGCATCATGACCACATAGGAAACCCCTGTGAATAAAAGTTTAATGTAATCCTATATAATAAAAGGCTAATATGCAAATTGTCCCCTTGACCAGGAGTTTGACCAACCCTGGCTCTTCCTCCTGGCTGGCCCTGCCCCCGATAAGCCCCTCCCACCCCAATCCAGGGCCGGCCCTTGGGACCCCACCCATGCACAAATTCATGCACCGGGTCTCTAGTTTAAGAATAAAAGGGAAAAACTTTTACATCATTTACTTTACAAATATGTTGGGAAACTTACTATGTGTCAAGCACTGTTCTAGACATCAGAGAGGGAGCAGTGGGCAGAACAGACCAATTCCCTGGCTTTATGGAGCTTACATTTTTAGTGGGGTGAAGACAGGCAAGTAAACAAATAAACACACAAGTAAACCAGTGAATATAACATAAAAGGTATGTAAAAATAGCTAAAGGTATTAATAAACAAATAATCGTATAATATATCAAAATGAGACAGATATCCATTTCTGGGTATTTATCCAAGGAAACCCAAAACACTAATTCTAAAGAATAAATGCACCATGTTTATTGCAGCATTATTTACAAATGGCCAAGATATGGAAGCAGCCCAAGAGCCTATCAATAAATGGATGAATAAAAAAGCTGTGGTACTTATATACAATGGAATATTATCTGGCAATACACAATAATGAAACCTTACCATTTGCCACAGAATGAATAGACATGGAGGACACTGTGCTCAGTGAATTAAATCAGTCAGAGAAAGACAAATGCCATATGATTTCACTCATATGTGGCATTTAAAGTACAAAATAAATAAACAAAATTGAAATGGACTCTTAGATACAGAGAGTGGATGGCGGTTATTAGAGGGAAGGGAGTTTAGAGATTGGGTGAAAGAGGTAATGGGATTAAGAAGTTCAAATTGGCCATTACAAAACAGCCACAGGGATGTGAAGTACAGCATAGGGAATATAGGTAATAATATTATGAAAGCTATGTATGGTAGCAGTGGGTAATATGGAGGGGGGGGCACTTTGTAAAGTCTAATCACTATGCTGGACATCTGAAATCAATACAAAATACTATTGAAAGTTTAAAAAAAAATGAGGCAGGTAAATGTGATAAAGAGTATTCGAGGTGGCTCCAGGAAGGCCTTTCTAAGGACCAAAATTGAGGTGAAATGGCGAGGGTATCTTGCTTATTTGTGATAGAACGTTTTCTTTGGAGGACAGTTAAGGCAAAGGGCATGAAGTGGATGCTTGCTGGGCATGTTCCAGGAATCTGAATGAGGCTGGAGTAAGTGAACTAGAGAAATGAAATGTGCTTGGAGATGGGCTGGAGAGGAAACCTGGTGTCAGAGTATAAAGGACCTGGTAAACCTGATAAGGATGTCATATTTTATTTAGGATGGGAAGTCTTTGGACTGTGGTGGTGGAGTTGGAGGTAGCAGGAAGTGGTCAGATTTGGTTTGTGTTTGAGTTAGAACTGTGAGAATTTGCTAAAGGAATACAAATTGTGTGAAGGAAAAGGAGGCGTTAAGGACGAGTGCAGGATTTTTTTATCAGAGCAAGTGAAAAAATGGAGCTGCCACTTATTGAAATAGGCAAGAAGTGGAAATTTAAAAGCAGATGTGGGACAGG
>PVJC01033589.1:0-19278 GCA_004026665.1 Murina feae | reverse complement strand
TTCCCCAGGAGTCTCTCACCTCAGGCCTTGAGGGTCTGATCATAGCATTGGGGTGATCCCCTTTTTGTGAGTGGAGGGGCTGCTGTGGGAAAGGCGGGGGGCCCTCAGTTCACCTGCTCCCTCCAGGGCCCAGCCAGGCTCCCTGGAGCCCATGGTGCAGACCGCCTGCTGGCACGCTTCCTGCTCTGCCATCAGCCCCCTGCAGGGAGGGCAGATACTTGGGGTCCTGGGTGTGCAAACAAGAATGGAGGCGAAAACCCATTATCCCGATAGAGATCGGGGCCAAGGGCAACAGCACCGAAGTCTCTCATTGGAGTGACCTGTCTCCCCTGGGGCGCTGAGCCCTGCCCAGGTGGAGGCGCCCCTCCTGGCAGGAGTGGGAGGCTGGGCCTGAGGCCTGGTTCCCCGGGCTCATGCCCCACAGCTCCCCCTGCCCCCAGCCAACCTTGGGGCAGTGCTTCCTGGCCTCACCTCTGTCCACGTGGCCCTGCCCTCTGGCTGCAGCCCCTCACCCCCTCTGTGCAGTCCGCTTGTCAGCGTGCGCTCTGTACCCACTGTGTGCGAGACTGTTCTAGGCGCGGGGATGCCCCGCAACAGAGCTGACCGGCCCTGCCTTCACACACTTACATCCTCGTGGGATAGAAACCAGCACTTCCCGGGCCGACTACACAGGCTCTGCACTGGGCACTCCAGATGGATTCGTTCTCTTAACACAGTAACACAGCCAGGCAGATACTATTAAAGCCCCACTTTACAAGTGGGGAACTCAGGCACAGAGAGGTTAAGTAATTTGCCCAAGGTCACACAGCACAAGGATGAAAAGGATCAAACTCACGCTGTGTGGCCAGTCCTTTCAGTCTGGTCTTTGCTGCACCACCCCTCTGCCCGGGGGGTTTGTCCTTTGACCTCTGGTCAAAGCCCACCTCTGTGACGTCTCCCTTCCCAAGACTGTGACCTAACAGGATGCCGTGC
The DNA here is from genome assembly GCA_004026665.1 of Murina feae. Lineage (NCBI taxonomy): Eukaryota > Metazoa > Chordata > Mammalia > Chiroptera > Vespertilionidae > Murina > Murina feae. The sequence goes on along the minus strand of PVJC01033589.1, from coordinate 18,306 downwards.
TCCTGAGGCTTGGCCTACGCTTCCTTCTATTAGTTCTGCTTGACCCTCTCGGCTCCAGAGAGTGAGCGCAAGCATCCAGCAGGTGCTCTATAGAAGCTGGAAGGTGAATGTATGCAGATGGCACCCCATAGAGGCTGCTGGGTTGCTGCACACAGCCGGTGCCCTATAGAGGCTGGTGGATGAGTGCATGGAAAAGACCCTGGAGAACCGGTTCAAGCTCATGGTCTGCTCCTGGCTGTGTGACCTGGAACTAGAAGCCAGGTCCTAACTTGGGGTCTGAACACCCAAATCTTGAAAATATTGGGGCACCCTGGAAATCTCTTGGCCCCCACCAGGCCCTTGTGCTGTGTGGCTCCTCTGGATAGAGCCTGGGCAAAGCCTGGAGGGGGTAAGGGGGGACAGGGAGAGAGGGCTGGGGTGGGAGGAAGTGAGGGTGGGCACATGCTGCTGCTCCCAGCCCCCCGCCCGCCCAGCTGCCCCTCCCCAAGGCCCAGCTGTCCTGTCTCAGGTGTTAGCGGCTGAGCTGGTGATTCACTCCCTGGGCTGCTGGCCGCCCGCCAGGCAGGGAGCTGGGTGGCGGTGGGAACTCACTGCTAGGACAGGAATGCCACAGCCGCACCTGCCCCCCACACCTGGACCCGCACTTTCTGACCCCTAAGTGGGGGCAGCTCTCCCCACCCCGACAGTTCCCCAGCCTTCGCAGGAACACCAGAGCTCCCCAGTCCTGGACTTCTCTCTGGGGCTGTGAGCCGGGCTGGAGGGCGGGGCGGGGCCGGGAGGCAGGGGACCCCACCCCGGTGGGTGCACTCTGCCCAAAGGAACAGGAGGGCCTTCTCCAACCTGCTGCCTCTGTCCCACTGCCCACTAGCGCTGCCACGCAGGAGCTGGCCGTGCTCATCTCCCGCATGCAAACTAACGCCGACCAGGTGGAGCGGGACATCCTGGAGACCCAGAAGAGGCTGCAGCAGGTGAGGCCGGGTGCGGGGGGCCCAGACGGCAGGGCGTAGGGCATGGGAGGGCCTCGCATGGCCTGGTGTGTCCCCTGGTCACCGCGAAGATGGGACAGGCGACCTTTGTTCTTCACTGGCCACGCCCCGAAGGCGGTGGGAAAGAGGGCTCAGCCCTTCTCAGCTGGGGGGTGCGAGGGACTCAGGGCCCAGGCTTCCACTGTGTCCCAGAGCTCGCCCTACAGATGCCCTGAGCCTGTCCCTCTGCCCAAGTGGGCTCCAGCGTGGGCCCGTGCAGCGGGGTTCCTCAGGGTGGGGCTCCTCAGGGTGACGGGCAGCGAGGATGCCATCCCCCCCCCCCCCCCCGCCACCCACAGGACCGGCTGCACAGTGAGCAGAGCCAGGCCCTGCAGCACCGGCAGGAGGCCGGCCGCAGCCTGAAGGAGGCCGAGGTTCTGCTGAAGGACCTCTTCCTGGACGTGGACAAGGCCCGGCGGCTGAAGCACCCACAGGCCGAGGAGATCGAGAACGAGTGAGTGGAGGGGCTTGGGCTCAAGGACGGAGGCGGCCGGGGTCCCGGGGGGCCCCTGGCACAGCCCCGACCTGCGGTGTCTCCGTGGCAGCATCAAGCAGCTGCACGAGCGGGTGACCCAGGAGTGTGCCGAGTACCGCGCCCTGTACGAGAAGATGGTGCTGCCGCCCACCGTGGGGCCCAGGGTGGACTGGGCGCGGGTGCTGGAGCAGAAGCAGGTCAGGGGCATCGACGTTGGTGATGGAAGTCACGCCCAGCAGTAATCAGAGCCGAACAGGGTCTCATCAAGGGCCCCACAGTATGCCTGGACCTGGAGGTGGTTAGGGGTCTGGGGAGGGAGAGAGCAAGGAGACAGTGCAGTCAGGGAAGACTTCCTGCAAGAGGAGGCTCAGAGGCCTCAGAGAGGTGGGAAGGCGTGGCTGGGCTGGGGTGAGGTGCAGAGGAGAGGACCCTGAGTGAGAGAGGGAGTGGGGCTTTCTGGGCGGGCGGGCGGGCAGAACCCGATCACGGGCACTCTCACCCCTCACCCTGAGTGAGGAAGTGTGCTTTGATGCCACAACAGAAGGGGTGCCGTGATGACAGTGAAGGGACAGTGGGGGTCCATGGGCAGAGCAGGGCCTGCTCAGGCTTCCGGAGCACGGCTGGAGGTGTGCGGGCAGGAGGCGCTGAGATGGGGCCGGGAGGCGGCAGGGCAGAGCCGGAGACTTCTCAGAGGTCGAGACCCAAACCCTGGGGGCCAGTGGGATTCAGGGGCCGCGGTCGTGGGGATGCCAAGGCCTCAGCCAGGGAGAAAGGCATGTCCCCAAGGGTGATCGCCAGCTGTGTTCACCCAGGACATCCTCCGGGCTCGCCCACCTTTCTGCGGCGCCACCTGCTGGTGGGGTGCGGGAGGGCAGGCCGGGCGGAGCTGAGTGGCGGGTTCCTCTGCAGAAGCAGGTGCGCGAGGGTCCCTACGGGCCAGGCATGGCGGAGCTGGAGCAGCAGATCGCTGAGCACAACATCCTGCAGAAGGAGATTGACGCCTATGGGCAGCAGCTGCGAAACCTCGTGGGGCCGGTGGGTGAACCTCTGCACAGCACCCCAACCCCGGCCCCTTCCCCCTCAGAGCCTGGCTAGCCCCCTGGCCCCCGGGGTGAGGGGAGGAGAAGGGTGGCCTCCCCTCCGCCCGCCTCTCACTGGGCCTGCTTCTTCTCTCCTTGGTTGAGCAGGATGCCAACTCCATCCGGAACCAGTACCGGGACCTACTGGTGAGCAGGAGGCAGGGCCGGGCTGGTGGGCCGGGAGCGGGCGGGCCTGGCTGCTGCACCCTTGATGGGCCCGTGTTTCTGGGTGCAGCCTGATGGCACCCCGTTTCTCCCCGAGCACAGAAGGTGGCCACATGGCGCGGGCAGAGCCTGGGCAGCCTGTACACGCACCTGCAGGGCTGCACCCGCCAGCTGAGCGCCCTGGCCCAGCAGCAGCACCGCATCCTGCAGCAGGACTGGAGCGACCTCATGGCCGACCCCGCGGGCGTGCGGCGCGAGTACGAGGTTGGTGGGGGGAGGGGGAGAGGGACGGGTGGGGGACAAGGGCGTCCTCAGGCTCACTGCTCCCCCCCTTCCACCCACGCCCCCCCCCACCCGGCCCTGACTCTCCCCAGCACTTCAAGCAGCACGAGCTGCTGAGCCAGGAGCAGTGCGTGAACCAGCTGGAGGATGACGGGGAGCGAATGGTGGAGCTCGGACACCCTGCCGTGGGGCCCATCCAGGTGCCCAGGCCCAGAGCCCCTCAACCCAGGGCTCCCCGGGAGGCTGGGAACAGGGGAGGGAGACCTGGCCCAGGTTGAGGGCAGCAGGCAGGGCCAGCAGGGTGGGCGGTGGGTGGAGGAGCGACCAGGGTCCGAGGGCTCCATGGTGCTGCCCCAGGTCCACCAGGAGGCCCTGAAGATGGAGTGGCAGAACTTCCTGAACCTGTGCATCTGCCAGGAGAGCCAGCTGCAGCATGTGGAGGACTACCGCTGGGTGAGCGGGTGGGGCGGACGGGGTTGGGGGAGGGGGTGGGGAGACGGGGTGGGCGGACGGGGTGGGCGGACTGGGTGGGGGGACGGGGTTGGGGTAGGGGGTGGGAGGGAGCATAGAAGACACAGGACACTTGTGTTGGGCAAGGCAGCTCGTGACAATGGCAGGTGCCTCTGTGACCAGGTCTCAGAGGGAAGGTGATGTCTCGCCTACCCTCTCTACAGGGAAACCATAGACATACACTCATGACGGACAGACCACCTGTCTGTGGTGGTAAACTTTCATGGCGAGGAAACAATGTCTACCATAAACACCCCCTTAGAAAAGACAATAGTGAAGAGTGTCGAGGAACATTGATTTAATGTACAACAGGAACTTTTTTTCGTAATTTTCACCCCAAATTTGAGAGAGACAAAAGCCAAGGCGTTTTCCTTTCTTTTTCTGTTTTTCTGCATAAACCACAACACCATGTTGCCCCCATCGACAAGAGTTCCTCAGTATCACCCCGCTGGAAGGCGTTTCTTTTTAAAAAATAGGTTTTTATTGCCCTAACTGGTATGGTTCAGTGGATAGAGCGTTGGTCTGCAGACTGAAAGGTCCCGGGTTCGATTCCGGTCAAGGGCATGTACCTTGGTTGTGGGCACATCCCTAGTAGGAGGTGGGCAGGAGGCAGCTGATCGATGATTCTCTCTCATCGATGTTTCTAACTCTCTATCCTTCTCCCTTCGTCTCTGTAAAAAATCAAAAAAATATATAAAAAATAGGTTTTTATTGATTTCAGAGAGGAAGGAAAAAGGAGAGAGATATCAATGATGAGAGAGAAACATTGATCGGCTGCCCCCTGCACGCCGCTACCGGGGATAGAGCCTACAATCCAGGCATGTGCCCTTGACTGGAATCGAACCCGGGACCTTTCAGTCCTCAGGCCGACGCTCTATCCACTGAGCCAGACCAGCTAGGGCTGGGGTGTTTTTTTAAAGCACATCCCCAGGCCCTGTCTGGGTAGCTCAGCTGGTTACAGCCTCACCCCGATACACCGAGGTTGTGGGCTGGACTCCCAGTCGGGGCACATGCAAGAGTCAACCCATAGATGCATCAGTAAGTGGAACACAAATCCATGCTTCTCTCCAATTAAAAAAAAGAAAAGCATAAAAAAAAAAAATCATCAAAGCACATTCCCAGCTTCTACCTCCTGAGCACCCACCCAGGGCACCCACCAGGGCTGGAGGGAGGCGGCGGCAGCGGCCTTCGCCGGGGCAGGCATTCTGGACAGAGCTGGCGCTTGGAGAGGAGATGAGGTTCAGTGAAGCAAAGTGCCCGTGGGCAGAGCCCTCAGTTGAACGGCCCGGCCCGGGAGAAGGGCCGGCGGCGTGGGGCCCGCGGCCGAGCGGGTTGAGCTGGTCGGTGTGTAGCTGTTTGGGGGGTTGGCGGGCAGCGGGGGCTCTGGGCTCTGCGTCACACCCATCAACCTCAGTTCCAGGAAGAGGCCGACTCCATCAGCCAGACCCTGGCAAAGCTCAGCTCCAGCCTGGACACCCAGTATGGCCCTGCCCCTGGGGGGGGCCCAGGCACCCCCACTGAGCTGCTGCATCAGCTGGAGGTGAGATAGCCCCCCAGCCCCTGCACCCCACTCCTGGGAATCAGCCTGCCTGTGTGTCTGGGCCGCACCCCTCCCAGGTGCCTATCCTGCTCTAGTCACCAGCAAACTCTTTCCCTCCCTGGGTCTCAGTTTCCTCACCTGTAACCTGGCAGGGCCTCCAGGATTGCTGAACCCCTCCTGCTCCCACACGGAGGCCTGGATGGCTCTGGGCAGCCTCCCCGCCCCCCACCGCCTGCCACTCTGCCCAGCAGACCCCAGGGTCCAGGCCCCAGGGAGGGGCTCCTTTTACTTTGCTGACCTATAGACCCTCTTCATGAAGGCCAGATCCCTGGCTCTCTTGGGGGGCGGGTTTGGGGGGGCCTGGCCTGACCCCCCACTGCTCGGGACCCCACAGGCAGAGGAGAAGAAGCTGGCCATGGCCGAGAAGACCATTGGGGACCTGCAGCGGCGGAGCCAGGAGGTGGCCCCCTTGCCGCAGCGCAGGAACCCGCCCCAGCAGCCTCTGCAGGTGGACAGCATCTGTGACTGGGACACCGGAGAGGTACAGGCTCAGCCCACCCCACCCACCCATTCCCACCACCCCTGCCCTGGTCCCCAGCCCCGTCCCCAGCCCCTACCCCATCTCGGCCTTGATCCTTCTCGGCCCACTCCTGAGCCTAACCGAGCCCCCCCTGCTCCCAGGTGCAGCTGCTGCGGGGTGAGCGGTACACGCTGAAGGACAACACCGACCCGCACACCTGGGTGGTGCAGGGTGCGGGTGGGGAGACCCGGCGTGCCCCTGCCGCCTGCTTCTGCATCCCGGCTCCGGACCCTGCGGCTGTGACCAGGGCCTCCAAGTGGGTCTGCCTGGGGAGACACCAGGGCAGGGCAGGCTGCGGGCCCACACTGGCCCTGGGGGGTTTGAGGCCTCCGCCTGGACCGGCGTCTGTGTGGGGTTGGGGGGGACTGAGGGAGGGGGGCATCCTTCTCTGATCTCCTCCTCCATCCAGGCTGGCCGCGGAGCTGCAGGCCCTGAAGCAGAAACTGGCCACAGTCCAGAGCCGCCTGAAGGCCAGCGTCACAGGGCCCGTGCGGCCCGGCCAGCAGGGTACTGAGGGCCGGCAGGGCGGCGGGCGGAGGGGTGCAGTGGTGGCCCTGGGTTAGGGAGGTCTGCTCTGGGGATCCCATCTCCTGGTTGGCAAGTCCCTGGGGCAGCCCTTCCCTCAGTGAGGCCCTGCCCACCCCTTCCCGCCCTACCCCCCAGGCGGGCACTCAGGGAGGAGCCTCTTAGGCAGATGGGCAGAGGCAAGGTGGGCCCTGCACCCTCACAGCTCCTGTGTCCCCAGCTCCGACTGGTCCGGCCACGGCTGACCCGCAGGCCCAGAAGCTCCTGACGCAGATGACCCGGCTGGACGGGGACCTGAGGCAGGTAGAGCAGCAGGTGCTGGCCTGGGCCCGGGCCCCGCTGAGCCACGCGGCACCGCTGGAGGACCTGGAGGGCCGCATGCGAAGCCACAAGGTGGGTGAACGCGGGCAGCGGAGTAAGAGGTGGCCCTGCCCTGGGGCTGCAGGAACTAAGTCAGACAAGTGCAGGGGCAGCCACGGGGCCGAGGCTGAGGCCGAGGAAGGGAATGCCCAGCCCAGGAGTCCCTCCTGGCTCCTCACGGACCAGCTCTGTGACCCTTCACCTCTCTGGGCCTTGGTTCCTCACCCGAAGGCACAGAATATGCAGCTCATCTGGTTGTTCCGAGGATGAAGTGGAGTAAGGCCCGAGGAATGTTCTAGAGGGCAGGCCCGAAGTAAAGGCCCTGGGATGTGTCCTGGGAGGACCCCAGGGCAGCAAGAAAGCTGGAGCATCTTGGGGTGTTATCTCCTGGGAGGTGGGAAGTGGGGTGGAGGGGCCTCCCTGGAGAGGGCGGAGTGTGTGAACAAGAGAATGGCCCTCGTTGGTCGGCCTGCGGACTGAAGGGTCCCAGGTTCGATTCCGGTCAAGGGCACTTGCCTGCGTTGGGGGCTCCATCCCCAGTAGGGGGCGTGGAGGAGGCAGCCAATCAGTGATTCTCATCACTGATATTTCTATCTACTTCTCCCTTCCTCTCTGAAAATCAATAAAAAATATATAAAAATAAAAAAGGAACTGCTTGGAAGTGCTCACAGGGAAGGCCCCGTCCTCGCACCTGGGGGCGAGGGGAGCCCAGGTGGGCGGGGGAGCAGTTGGGCTATGGCCTTTCACATACCTTGTCCGGGTTTGGTTTTTTAATTTGGACCCTTGCTGCTCACTCACCTGGCTGTGTGACCCGGGACCTGACTGCACAGTGAACAGTGGGGGGCAGAGGTGGCACCTGCTGGGCCTGGCAGGAGGGTGGGGAAGCCCAGGGCCCAGAGCACAGACCCCGGCCCCGCCCTCCCCAGGGCACCGCCCAGCAGCTGCAGAGCCTGGGGGCAGAGAAGGAGGCGGCGCAGCGGGAGTGTGAGGCCTTCCTGTCGGCGCGGCCCGTGGGCCCTGCCGCCCTGCACCTGCCCGTGGCCCTCAACAACGTCAAGAACAAGTACAGCGACGTGCAGGCTCTCTGCCACCTCTACGGGGAGAAGTGAGTGCTGGGGGGAGGGGTCTGATGTCCGGCGGGGCAGCGGGGTGTGGCCAGCGGGGTGCCTGACCCTCGGCCTTCCCCCCACCCCTCACGCAGGGCCAAGGCCGCCCTGGGTCTGGAGCGGCAGATCCAGGACGCGGACAGGGTCATCCGAGGCTTCGAGTCTGTGCTGGCACAGGAGGCCCCCTTGCCCGCTGGCCCGGGCGCCCTGCAGGAGAGGGTCAGCGAGCTGCAGGTGAGGGCTCACAGCCTGAGCAAGCTTTGGGGTGAGGTGGCGGGTAGGCGGCCCATCTCCTGCGTCCCCTCCTCCCCCAGCGCCAGCGAAGGGAGCTGCTGGAGCAGCAGGCCTGCGTGCTGGGGCTGCACCGCGAGCTGAAGGCCACGGAGCACGCGTGCGGCGCGCTACAGAACAACTTCCACGAGTTCTGCCAAGACCTGCCGCGCCAGCAGCGCCAGGTGCGCGCCTTCACCGACCGCTACCACGCCGTGGGCGACCAGCTGGACCTGCGGTGAGTGGCTGGGCCGCCGGGCTCGAGGCAGGCCCCACCGTGCCCAGCAGCTGCGGCTGATCTCGGGCTGATGACTTCACCTCTCTGAGGCTCAGTTTCCTCACCTTGAAAATGGGGTAATAGCAGCCCCTACTCCCTCCCCCACTCCCCACAGGTGGTGCCTGGCAGACTATGGGGTCCATCTTTGCAGGCCCAGCTCCAGCACAGGGCCAGCGTCAGGGGATCAGCATGGTGGTCACTCAGGTCTCCTCCAAGCCCCCCCTCCTGTCCCCGGAGGGCAGCTCTCACCTGCTCCGGCCTCGTCCTCCACAGGGAGAAGATGGTGCAGGATGCGGGCCTCACCTACCAGCAGTTTAAAAACTGCAGGGACAACCTGAGCTCCTGGCTGGAGCACCTGCCCCCCAATCAGGTGCAGCCGAGCGACGGGCCCAGCCAGATCGCCTACAAGCTGCAGGCGCAGAAGGTGAGGGGACCAGGGGGCAGGACAGACCCCTGCCCAGAGCTGGGGCCTCAGCCACATCCGCCTCCCTGGCAGCCTCGCCCACTGGGAGAGCCTCCTGGGAGGCCGGTGCCCTGAAGACCTAAAGCTCAGACCACAAAGGCCTTGGGCCAGCACCCCCTCCGCCCCCAAAACGGTCCACTTTGCCCCCAGAAACAGCCAGCCCGTCGCCGTCTGGCCTGGGGTGGACGGTGGGCTCTGTGCTCCTTGACGTCACAACTCCTACTGCATCCTCCTCCTCCCAGTTGCCCCTCCTCCCACTGGCCATGAGCCCGGGGCTCAGGCGGGTGGGAGGCGGTGTGTCACAGGCCACGGTGCTGGCAGTGCTTGATGAAGCCAGTGTCCTGGGAGCCCACGGCGGGACACGTGTGGGTCAGGGCAAGGGGTCTGGAGGCCTGAGGAACAGGCAGGGGGTGTGAAATGTCTGAGCCGAGGCCATGGTGGGTCCAGGAAGGGAAGAGGCAGTTTCCCACAGAACCCTCCTGCCCTGCCGCTGGCCTGGAGGCACTGGCTGGAGGGGAGTCCTGCGTGTGGCGCTACCTGACCCCCGACTCTCACCTGTTCTGAGCAGAGGCTGCTGCGGGAGATCCAGGGCCGGGAGCGGGACAGGGCTGCGGCTTCCCGCCTCTCCCAGGACCTGCAGGAGGCGATCCAGGTGAGTTTTCCTCCACTTGGTCCCTCTGTATCCACCCTCCCCTCCCCGCTGGTCCCTGCTGTCCCACCGCAGCTTCCCTCCCTGACCGCAGCCTGTTGTCCCTCCACCTGCTCAGGACTACATGCTGCAGGCGGACACCTACCGCTGCTCCCTGGAGCCCACCCAGGCCGGGTCAGCCCCCAAGAGACCCCGAGTGGCTCCCCTGCAGGAGAGCATCCAGACCCAGGTGAGGCGGGGCCGGCTCTGTAGCCTCGGGCGGGAGCTGACCTCGGGCGGGAGCTGACGGGCCCTCTGCCCTCCTCTGGCCTCCCAGGAGAAGCAGCTGACAGAGGCCTACACGGAGGCGTTGGCCGTGCACCAGGAGCAGCTGCACCAGCTGGAGTTTGCCAGGAGGATGCTGGAGAAGGTACGGGAGGCCGCTCTGCCTCTCAGAGGAAGCCTGGCTAGCTGTTGGCCCAGCCATCTTCCTCCCCCCTCCCCCCTCCCCGCCCCCTCGGGCTGGGGTTCTGCCGCCCCAGGTCTCCTCCCCAGCAGCTCTTCCAGGCTGGGCTCCATCTTAGAGGGAGGTCCTGGAGGTGTCATTCAGAGGCTCACAGCTTAGCCACTGGGCAGCCCCCCAGTGGGAACAGGAGAAAACGCCCTCAGTCTTCAGCCTTAGGTCCCAGCAGTGGGCAAGCGGCCCCCTCGGCCTCCTCTCCATCACTCTTGGTGACTGGCTGAGGAACTTGCCAGCTTTTCCTACCCACAGGGGCAACCCAGCACCCCCCAGAGGGGTGTGGACCCATTTCTGGGAGCCCGGAGGGAAGGGGAATGAGGAAAGGTTGGGAGGGAACACGTTTCCCTGAAAACTTGGCCCCGACGCTGCCTCTCCTCCTGCCGTCCTGGGCTGGACGCGTCCCCTCCAAACCCTGCATCCAAGCACCCCAGGTCTCAGCTCTACCTCCCAGAACCTACTGGGAAGGCTGACTCAGGCAGCAGGAGGGTCTCTGCCCGCCACAGTGCTCTCCCCTTCTTCCCTCTCTGCAGAAGGAGCTGAGTGAGGACATCCGGGCGGCCCATGGGGCACAGCAGGGTTCCGAGGGCCCAGCCCAGGCGGGCAGGGAGGCCGAGGCCCTGAGGACCCAGCTGGAGGAGGAGCGGAAGCGCGTGGCCCAGGTGCAGCGCGAGCTGGAGGGGCAGAGGGACCGGCTGCTGCAGCTGCGCACCCAGCGGCCCTTGGAGAGGCTGGAGGAGAAGGAAGTGGTGGAGTTTTACCGGGACCCCCAGCTGGAGAGCAGCCTGTCCCGCGTGAAGGCCCAGGTGGAGAGCGAGGGCAGGAAGCGGGCCGGCCTGCAGGCGGACCTGGAGGTGGCGGCCCAGAGGATCGTCCAGCTGGAGAACAAGAGGAAGGCCATGCAGCCTCACCTGCTGACCAAGGAGGTGACCCAGATCGAGAAGGACCCGGGTCTGGACAGCCAGGCGGCCCAGCTCAGCGGGGAGATCCAGCATCTGGGGGCTGAGAACGCCGCGGTCTCCGCGCGGCTGGAGAAGCTCAAGGGGGAGCTGCTGGCGCTGGAGCAGCAGGAGGCGCAGGTGAAGGAGAAGGTCGTGGTGAAGGAAGTGGTCAAGGTGGAGAAGGACCTGGAAATGCTCAAGGCAGCCCGGGCCCTGCGGCTGCAGATCGAGGAGGACGCCGCGCAGAGGAAGAGGGCGCAGCAGGCCGTGGCCGAGCTGCAGGCGCGCATCGGGGACCTGGAGCGGGCCATCAGCCGCGTGCAGCCCAAGGTGATCGTGAAGGAAGCCAGGAGAGTGGAGCAGGACCCAGGCCTCGTCAAGGAGGCGGCCAGGCTGCGGAGCCTCCTCGAGGGCGAGAGGAGTAAGAACGCGGCGCTGGCCAAGGAGCTGGAGGCGCTGCAGGGCAAGCACAGCGCCGCGGAGAAGCAGAGGCCCAGGGTGGAGCTCCAGGAGCGCGTCCGCGAGACCTTCCAGGTGGACCCGGAGACGGAGCGGGAGATCGCGCGGCTGCGGGCCGCGCTGCAGGAGGCCACCGGCAGGAGGAGCGGCGTGGAGCGGGAGGTGGAGAGGCTGCTGCCCGACCTGGCCGTCCTGCGGGCCCAGAAGCCGCAGGTGGAGTACAGGGAGGTGACGCAGGAGGTGGTCAAGCACGAGAGGAGCCCCGAGGTGCTGCGGGAGATCGACCGCCTGAAGGCCCAGCTCAACGAGCTGGTCAACAGCAGCGGGCGGGCCCAGGAGCAGCGCATCCGGCTGCAGGGCGAGCGTGACGAGTGGAGGCGGGAGCGGTCCAAGGTGGAGACCAAGACGGTGAGCAAGGAGGTGGTGCGGCACGAGAAGGACCCGGTCCTGGAGAAGGAGGCCGAGCGGCTCCGCCAGGAGGTGCGGGAGGCCGCGCAGAAGCGCCGGGCCGCCGAGGACCTGGTGTACGAGCTGCAGAACAAGTACCTGCTGCTGGAGCGGAGGCGGCCCGAGGAGAAGGTGGTGGTGCAGGAGGTGGTGGTCACGCAGAAGGACCCCAAGCTCCACGAGGACCACGGCCGGCTGAGCCGGAGCCTGGACGAGGAGGTGGGCCGGCGGAGGCAGCTGGAGCGGGAGGTGCGGCAGCTGCAGGCGGGCGTGGAGGAGCAGGAGGGCCGGCTCAGCTTCCAGGAGGACCGCGACAAGAAGCTGGCCGTGGAGAAGGAGCTGCGGCAGCTGAGCCTGCGGATCCAGGAGCTGGAGCAGCGGCCTCCCGCCGTGCAGGAGAAGATCATCATGGAGGAGGTGGTGCAGCTGGAGAAGGACCCGGCTCTGGAGGAGTCCGCAGGAGCCCTGCGGCGGGACCTGGACCAGGAGAAGACCCGGGTGGCCGAGCTGCACCGGGAGTGCAAGAACCTGCAGGTCCAGATCGACATCCTCCAGAAAACCAAGTCGCAGGAGAAGACCATCTACAAGGAGGTGATCAGGGTGGAGAAGGACCGGGCGCTGGAGGGCGAGCGGTCCCGCGTGTGGGAGATGCTCAACAGGGAGCGTGCGGGCCGCAAGGGCCGGGAGGAGGCGGTGCAGCGTCTCCGGGAGCGGATCGACGGGGCCGAGGCGCTGAGCAGGACCTGGGCCCGGGAGGAGGCCGAGCTCCAGAAGGCCCGGGCCCAGGCGAGCCAGGGGTGCAGGCAGCTGCAGCAGGAGCTGCGGGAGCTGGAGCGGCAGAAGCAGCAGAAAGTGCTGCAGCTGCAGGAGGAGGCGAAGCTGCTCAGCCAGCGGTCGGAGGGCGAGCGGCAGCGGGCCGCCCAGCAGGGCCAGGAGCTCGCGCAGCTCAAGGCGGCCATTCTCCAGGAGAAGGACCAGATCTACACGAAGGAGAGGACCCTCCGGGACCTCCACTGCAGGGTGAGCCGGGAGGAGCTCAACCAGGAGACCCAGACGCGGGAGACCAACCTTTCCACCAAGATCTGCATCTTGGAACCCGAGACGGGCAAGGACCTGTCCCCGTACGAGGCCTACAAGAGGGGCATCATCGATCGCGGCCAGTACCTCCAGCTGCAGGAGCTCGAGTGCGACTGGGAGGAGGTCGCCACCTCGGGCCCCTGTGGGGAGGAGTCGGTGCTCCTGGACCGGAAGAGCGGGAAGCAGTACTCCATCGAGACCGCCCTGCAGTGCCGGCGCATCTCCAAGGAGGAGTACCACCTCTACCGGGACGGCAGCCTCCCCATCTCCGAGTTCGCCCTGCTCGTGGCCGGGGAGACCAAGCCCTGCCCCACGCTCTCCATTGGCTCCATCATCTCCAAGTCCCCGCTCACCTCCCCAGGCCACCAGAGCGCCAGCTCCTTCTGTCCCGGCTTCTCCTTCGGGCTTGGTGACGACAGCTTCCCCATCGCCGGCGTCTACGACACCACCACCGACAACAAGTGCACCATCAAGACGGCCATGGCCAAGAACATGCTGGACCCCATCACCGGGCAGAAGCTGCTGGAGGCCCAGGCGGCCACGGGGGGCATCGTGGACCTCCTCAGCCGCGAGCGCTACTCCGTGCACAAGGCCATGGAGAGGGGGCTCGTGGAGAACACTTCGACGCAGCGGCTGCTCAACGCCCAGAAGGCCTTCACCGGCATCGAGGACCCCGTCACCAAGAAGAGGCTGTCGGTGGGGGAGGCCGTCCAGAAGGGCTGGATGCCCCGGGAGAGCGTGTTCCCACACCTGCTGGTGCAGCACCTGACCGGGGGGCTCATCGACCCCAAGAGGACGGGCCGCATCCCCGTGCCGCAGGCCGTGCTGTCCGGCATGATCAGCGAAGAGCTGGCCCAGCTCCTGCAGGACGAGTCCAGCTACGAGAAGGAGCTCACCGACCCCATCTCCAAGGAGCGGCTGAGCTACAAGGAGGCCATGGGGCGCTGCCGCAAAGACCCCCTGAGCGGCCTGCTGCTCCTGCCCGCGGCGCTGGAGGGGTACCGCTGCTACCGCTCCACCTCCCCCACTGTGCCCTACGCGCTGCGCTGACGGGGCCAAGTCATGGGGGCGTCTGCGAGGGGGAGGGTAGGCTGCAGGCACCCCTCACCCCGGAGCAGCCTACCCAGGGGGTGGGTGGGTCTTCCCTCTGTCTGATCCCTGTTCCGTTACTCAGTGTTCACGGTGTTGGGCTCCCTCCCGACCTGGTGCCCAATCCGCCCCAGGCCCGACGATGGGCAGATCTGTTCCTCCCGACCCAGCACTTGCAATAAACGAATTCTCCCAGCATCTCGTTCGCCTCTGAGAGTTTGGGGATGAGTCCTTCCCACGTGGGGAGTGGGCACGCCCACTGGGTCCTAGGACATAAGTGCCCCTCTGACTTGGAGGGATGTGCTGGCAAGCCATGGAAGGAGGTCGCGGACGGCAAGTCCCTGCTGTGCCCCCAGCAGAGAAACACGGGGACAATCAGAACAACGTTTTTATTTCCTGCTCTTCAATCCAGAAGCAAACAAATGTACACATATCCTAGGTGACAACTTAGACAGCCACACACACTGGGACCAGGAAAACGTCCCCTCTTCCTGTTTAACTTGGGACTCAACTCTTCTCCAAAACATTTAAACCCAAGAGACCAGCAGAGGGAGCCCTTCCCCTCAGGGTCTGGCCCTGCAGTGGAGGGTGAGGCGGGTGAAGGACAGAGGAGCGCCTTGCGCACAGCAGCACTGGCGGGACAGGCTTCCTGCTTTCCTTGGCCGTTGCTCCCACGCCAGGAAACCCAGGCCTAACACAGCCCCTCGCACGCGGAGCTGCTGTGCCCCCGTCTGGAAAAGGCACCGCCGAACCCAACAAACACAGGAACTCACTAACTTGTTGGCAGGATGAACCCAAACTCAGCCCTCTGGCGGCTGATGCAAATTCCTTAGAGCTTTGCCCCCTCCCCAGATGTCTCCCCCTTCTTGGGAAGCGAGGAGGCAGCGGGGTGCAGCTGGAGAGAGGCTCCGAGGTGGTGGCCTCGCGCATCCTCAGAGGCAGAAGCGCTCCAGCACACACTGGTGGGGGGCCAGGGAGGTCTCCGTGGACGAGAAGTACGGATGGGCAAGGGCGCCTTTGGCTGAGATCCGCTGGCTGGGGTCGTACTGCAGGAGTTGCTGTGAAGGGGGGAGGAGGAGGAGAGACTGGGTCTGGGTGTGCCAAGGTGGGGAGAGGAACTAACCCCTCCACCCCCCAGGCTGGGGGGCCCCAAGCCCCAAAGGGCTCCTTCAGACCCAGAACTGCACAGAGCCACCTCCTCCCAGCTCCCGGGCCAGCTCTGGACCTTCCTGGGATGTGGAGACCGAGACTTAGTCGTGGTCCGGCCCTGCTGAGTCTCCCTCTGTACTGCGGCTCCCAGGCCTCAGCCTACAGTAGCTGAGACAGACTTTGCTCTGTGTACCAGCAAGTGGGGGGGGCGGGCAGGAGCTCCCAGACCCTCTTCCCAGCCAGGCTGGGGGAGTAGCAGCAGCCAGGACAGCGTGCTGAGAGCTGCTGGCACTGGGCTGGTGAACACGCTTCTGGGAAGCGCGACATGTGGCCTGAGGATGGAACAGAGCCTCGCCTGCCTCGGGCCGAACACCAGCGAAAGGGGAGGAGGTGCCTCTGAGCCTTTGTGGGTGAGAAGGTGGCTCTGCTAAGGCCTTGGGGCAGTCTGGCCTGGCCAGCCCGAGCAACAGCAGGGGCGAGCGAGGACGTGGCAGGGGCCCAGGCAGCAGGAACAGCCTGGCATGGGCGTAACCACGGCGGAAGGCGCTGTGGGGAATCCTGGCGCTTTTCCCCTGCCTGGAAAAGCTCACAGTTCAGATGGGGTCGTGACGACCCCGGGAAAGCGACCAAGGACACAAGGTAACTTAGGGAAAAAGGGCCAGGATCACCGCAAAAAACCCCATAAAGCTAACGAGGAGAGAGAAGGTTTAAAAGGAATGGTGAACGTTGGACTTTCCGTGGGCGAGGTCTCCACGTGGAACAGTCAACCCGCGCGGGGACAGGGCAAGCAGCGCGGGCGGGGTCAGAAAGGAGGCGGCCTGGACTCGGGCGGAGCCGGCGAACGGAAGGGACACTTGTGGCTGGGGCAGCAGCTGGAGCTGGAGGCCTCTCTGCCCTCCCGCCACCGCCCTGTTACCCACCTGGAGCAGGTCCTTGCCCTCTGGCTCCAGATTGGGCACAACGTCCTCCAGCCCCTTCCTGGTCCACTTGGGGAAGCTGCCCTTATAGTCAGGCAGCTGGGTGACTCCCGGCCACGTGGCTTCGCTGGGCGTCCCCAGCGTCCGAAAGATGCGGAAGAGCTGGTCAATCTCAGAGTCTCCAGGAAACAGCGCTTTGCAGGTCACCTGACGGGGGAAGAGGAGAGCTGTGGGGTCCACTCCCTCGTCCCTCAGAATCCAATACCAGGTCAGAGGCCAGACGAGCTGCGCTGAGACCCTGCCTTTGTGGGTGAGGCCCCACACCCTAACTCCACCTCCGACAGGCGACTCGGGCCCCCACCCCCCACTCCCGTAGGTCTCCCGTGGCCACGTCGGCCCCTCTCTACCATCTCCGCGAAGATGCAGCCGACGCTCCAGATGTCCACAGCTGTCGAGTAGAACTTGCTGCCCAGGAGGATCTCGGGGGCGCGATACCAGAGCGTCACCACCTGAGGACCAGGCAACGGGGTCACTCAGGGTAGCCGAGGGCACCGGGGACTCCCCCTCAGCCGCCTTCTCCCCACTGCCCCCCGGGACCTCGTGGGTGTAGGTGCGCAGGGGCACCCCGAAGGCCCGCGCCAGCCCGAAGTCCGCCAGCTTGATGGCGCCCAGCTCGCTGATGAGCAGGTTCTGGGGCTTCAGGTCCCGGTGGATGACCCGGTGCGAGTGGCAGAAGTTCACCCCCTGCAGCAGCTGGAAGAGGTAACTCTGGAACAGGGAGGCAGAGGCGCTGGCTGAGCGGAGGCCGGGCTGGCTGAGCGGAGGCCGGGCTGGCTGAGCGGGGGGCCCACCCGATCGCCCCACTACCTTGACCAAGTGCAGGGGGAGCTCGGATGCGGGGGTGGCGTCCATGAACTTCTTCAGGTCCTGGCTGAGGAACTCAAACACCAGGTACAGCTTCTTCTCGCTGTGCACCACGTCCAGCAGCCTGGGGGGGGGGGGGGGGGCGGTCAGGGCGGCTCCCAGGAGGGTGCGCCCGGCCCAGCTCCCCGCCTCCTGCGCCCTCACCTGACGATGTTGGGGTGCCTCAGCTCTTTGAGCAGCGAGATCTCCCGGATGGCGGTGCTGGGGACCCCCTCCGTCTCCCTGCGCGGAAGGAGGGCACCGCTGAGGCAGGGTCCTGCCCCGCGGTCCCCGTGCTCCTTATTCTGGGGTGCTGGGCTCCTGGGAGGGGCTCGGAGCCGGGGTAGGGTGAGGGGGGCCCAGGGCACCCGGAGGGCGAGTGTGGAGCCTGGGGGTCCCGGGCCGCCGCACTCACAGGTCCAGCCGGATCTTCTTGAGCGCCACGAGCTGGCCCGAGTCCTTGTGCCGCGCCTTGTACACCACCCCGTAGGTGCCCTCCCCGATCTTCTCCACCTTCTGGAACGCGTCCATGGCCGCCGCTGCGGGGCAACGCGCCGCTGGGTCTCGCGGGGGGCCTCTCCCCGGCCCGGCCCACAGGCCGCAGCCCCCACAGCCCCGGGACGCGGGTTTGAGGTGGGGCAGCCCCTCGCCCAGCCCAGGGTCCTCAGGAAGGCGGCACCCCCCCAGGAAGGTGCCCCCTAGGAAGGCGCCCCCCAGGAAAGCGGCACCCCCCCAGGAAGCGGTCCCCCAGGAAGCGGTCCCTCAGGAAGGCGCCCCCCAGGAAGGCGCCCGGCTACGGGGCGCGGCAGGGCCCAAACCTCCCCCTCAGCCCGGCCAGGCCCGGTCCCGGGGGCTCGCAGCGGCCAGCGGAGGCCGGGGGTGGAATGGAGGGGAGAGGGCGGCAGGGGCAGGGCAGGGGTCCGAGGGCTCCCGGAGCAGCGCCCCGTCCCAGGCCGCGCCGCCGGGGCGAGGCCGGGCCCCCAGTTCGCGGCGCTCGGCCTGCTCCGGGGCAGAACCTGGGCCCCCACCTGGCTCCTGGCTCGGGGTCCCCTCAGGCCCGGGGACCTGCCGCACCCGCGCCGAGGCCTCCCGCCCGCTCCCCGGCGCCCCCTCCCGGCAGCCGGCGGCGCCGCACCACGTGCGCGGAGCCGGAGGGTTGACTCGCGAGGCCGGCGAGGACCCCGCGGGGGGCGGCGGGCCGGGGCCTGGGACGTCGGCGGCGCGGGTCCCGGAGCCGCTGTCCTAGGGGCCGCCCCGCTCCCGCAGGTGCAGGCGCTGCTCGCGGACGGCGCGTTCCAGCAGCGGGAGGTGCAGGCCCTCCACGCAGGTCAGCACGCGGGCGCTCACCACGGGGCCGCCTGCAGGACAAAGGCCGGCTCAGCCCCGGCCCGGCCGGGCGGGCGCGTGTCTGGAGCCCAGGGTCCCCCGAAATCCCGCTTCTCCCGGGAAGACGCCTCCCTCCCTGGTCACCTCGGCCCCTGCCGCCTTCTCCGGGGGTCCCCGAGGCTGAATTTGTTGTTCC
>PVJC01033588.1:0-19277 GCA_004026665.1 Murina feae | reverse complement strand
GATTTCAATTCCAAATATATTTATTTATTTATTTTTTTTTCCAGATGGCAGAATTTTATGATTTTATTAACACAAATACAATGTGTACACAATCTGTCTATTCATTTTCTTCGCTGCGCAGCCTGGCATTGGGATTGGTGACTCTGATGGCCAGCTGGGCTGCTCTTTCCACAATGGCTTTGCGGTTCTTTGAGGAGACATTGTGAGCAATCTCAGCACAGTAAGATTTATTGCACATCAGCAGCACTTCCAGCTCCTTGACGTTATGGACCAGGAACTTCCGAAAGCCACTGGGCAGCATGTGCTTTGTTTTCTTGTTGCTCCCATAACCAATGTTGGGCATCAAGATCTGGCCCTTGAATCTTCAACGCACCCTATTGTCAATGCCTCTGGGTTTCCGCCAGTTCCACTTAATCTTGACATATCGGTCTGACTGGTGCCGGATGAACTTCTTGGTCCTCTTTTTGACAATCTTGGGTTTCACGAGGGGTCTGAGGGCAGCCATGGTGCCGAGTAGGAGATGGCGGCCACCTTCACAGGCAGCGCCGAGG
Organism: Murina feae; assembly: GCA_004026665.1. Taxonomy (NCBI): domain Eukaryota; kingdom Metazoa; phylum Chordata; class Mammalia; order Chiroptera; family Vespertilionidae; genus Murina; species Murina feae. The sequence continues at coordinate 18,726 of PVJC01033588.1, read as the reverse complement.
AAGAGGCCAAATATATTTATTAATGTTAACTCAAAACAGAGGTTGGATGGGAAAGTTCTGCTGGATGCAGTGGGGTGAAAGTGGAAGTTGATTGTGTCTAGTCAGCACTTTTATTCCTGTGGGACCAACGCTGGACCTGAGTGAGAATCTAATGCTCTGGGGGTGAAATTCAGGGAAACCTAGGTGCTCACACTCTGTATTTCATTGACATGCTTCTGAACTGAGCATGGTCTTCATAACTTTACAGACCTATAGAGCGTTAAAGAGGAGAGATCTTTGTAACATAGTGGTGCTTTTGTTTTGGAGTCTCAAGGAAGAAAAATCATATATTCTCCCCACCCCCACTCTTACCTCACCAGGAAATCTGAGTCACTGGCATAAAGAGGATAATTTAATTCCTTCAGCTCATGGCCTCCCTGATGACTGCCACCAAGCATAACACTTGGGGCTAATATTAGACTGTAGGTAATAACTCACTGAACTACAAATTTAACTAGTAATTGAAATCTTTTTGTTTTTTCAGGCAAGGGTCCTGATGTCACTGCTGTTGTTTTAACTGTATTTAAGCATTTACGTAAGCTGTAACAGCAGTATAAAATAAGGAGCTTTGGACCTGTATGATGGATCAATGTCTCTTATCCTCTGTAATGAGGTAAATGTTAAAGAATTGCTATGAAGATAAAATTAAATCATTTATCTGAAATCATGTCATAAATACTAAAGAATATGCAAATGGAAGGTGTTGGTATCAAGTATTATAAGTTTTAACCTCAAAGAACTATTAGGCCTAGTGAGAGAAAAAGAATAAAAAGTTAATTAGTCTTTTATTTATATTTATTGTATTATTTTTTAATTTATTATTGTTAAAAGTATTACATATGTCTCCCTTCCTCCCATTGACCTCTTCCTGCCTGCTCCCACCCCCCCAGCATAAGCCCTCACCCCCTCTACTCTCTGTGTCCATTGGTTATACTTACATGCATGCATACAAATCCTTTGGTTGCCCTCTCTTCCCACACTCTTCCACCTTCCCCCTGAGGTTTGATAGTCTGTTTGATGCTTCTCTGTTTCTGGATCTATTTTTGCTCATCACAGTTTATGTTGTTCATTATATTCTACAAATGAGTGATATCATGTGATACTTACCTTTCTTGGACTGACTTATTTCACTTAGCATAATGCTCGCCAGGTCCATCCATGCTGTTGCAAATGGTAAGAGTTCTTTCTTTTTTATAGCAGCATAGTATACCGCTGTGTAGATGTACCATAGTTTTTTAATCCACTCATCTGCTGATAGGCACTTAGGCTGTTTGCAAATCTTAGCTATTATAAATTGAGCTACTATGAACATAGGGGCGCATATATTCTTTCTGATTGATGTTTCTGTTTTTTTGGGATATATTCCTAGAAGTGTGATCACTGGGTCAAATGGCAGTTCCATTTTTAGTTTTTTGAGGAAACTCCGTACTGTTCTCCACAGTGGCTGCACCAGTCTGCATTCCCACCAGCAGTGCACGAGGGTTCCTTTTTCTCCACATCCTCTCCAGCACTTGTTGATTTGTTGATGATAGCCATTCTGACAGGTGTGAGATGGTACCTCATTGTTGTTTTGATTTGCATTTCTCAGATGATTAGTGACTTTGAGCATTTTTCATATGTCTCTTGGCCTTCCTTATAAAAGTGTCTATTTAGGTCCTTTGTCCATTGGATTATTTATCTTCCTTTTATTGAGTTGTATAAGTTCCCTATAAATTTTGGAGTTTAAACCTTTATCGGTGATAACATTGGCAAATATGTTCTCCCATGCAGTGGGTTCTCTTGTTGTTTTGTTGATGGTTTCTTTTGCTGTGCAGAAGCTTTTTATTTTGATCTAATACTATTTGTTTATTTTTCCTTAGTTTCTATTGTCCTAGGAGCTGTATCAGTAAAGATACTGCTATGATACATGCCTGATATTTTGCTGCATATGGATTCTTCTAAGCTTTTTATGGTTTCCTGTCTTACATTTAAGTCTTTTATACATTTTTAGTTTATCTTTGTGTATGGTGTAAGTTGGTGGTCTAGTTTCATTTTTTTTGCATGTATCTGTCCAATTTTCTGAGCATGATTTATTGAAATTACTCTCTTGATTCCATGATATACTCTTGTCTCCTTTGTCAAATATTAATTGAGCATAATGGCTTGGGTTGATTTCTGGGTTCTCTGTTCTGTTCCATTGGTCTGTATTTCTATTCTTTGTGCCAGTACGAGGCTGTTTTGAGAACAGTGGCTTTGTAATATAACTTGATATCTGATATTGTGATCCCCTCCAACTTTGTTCTTTCTCAGTATTGCTGCAGCTATTCAGGGTCATTTTTTATTTCATATAAATTTTTGGTAATTTTTTATTTCATATAAATTTTTTATTTCATATAAACTTTTAAACACTCAGATTATTATGAATTTTGAGAGATTTCCAACTAACCTTGTTCATTAAGCATAGTTTGATAAATAATGACGCTTAGTTCTGAATGAGCATAGAAAAAAACTGTACATATGTGTATAGTATACTTGAAGAAATGAAAATCTCAGTTTAGTCTGTATCCCCAAGGCAGTAGCTGCTTTTCACTCCCACATTCCAAAGTAAAGGACTCATCATCTAAGCACCCTAGAAAAAAGGTAGGGGATCAATAAAATTTTTGTGACTCTTTAGAGGTTGAAAATTCTAGAGTAGATTTCTATACAGAGAGTTTTCAAAAAGATACTCTGATTTCTTCCCCCTCCCATGGAGAGAGGTGCTTTTCCTAATCTCAAGCTTAGTGAGAGAAGTTTCAAGAATACCACCCCCCTACAGTGAGCCCAGGGCTGCCCCCAGAAGTTTACGACAGTAGAGGGCTGTGGATGGCAAATACCTAAACTTCCACCTATCTACTACAGCAAAAGGTACAAGTTTCCTCTGACCTTAATCTTTTAATGAGGAATCTCAACCATTAATGTTTAACTACAGGCCTGTAGCATGAAATTAGTGCATGGGTAGGGTCCCTAGGCCTGGTTAGTGATCAGGACTGATTGGGGCCTTCCTGCTGCCGGCAAGGCCTTCCTTTGTTTTACGCTACTCCCTGGTGGTCAGTGGTCATCATAGCGAGTGATTGAATTCCCGGTTGAACTCCCAAGGGGACACTTTGCATATCAGCCTTTTATATAAGAAGTTACTTATTTGATATGTATGCTTTTCTTTTCCTTTTTGTATTTTTGTTTCCTTTTCTTGGTATTTTTCTATATGGACTACATTTTATCTGCATGTATATTACTCAGGGTTTTGGAAAATATATATGGCAGACAATTTTGGGGTATCTTTTCCAGGTCATGTTACTTTGATTGAGAATGCTTCTCTCACTCACATAGCTGCACACTTGGCAGCCAAATTTGCACAACATGACTCTGCAACAGTGGCCCTAGTTGAATGAAATAAGAGTAGACATTTGACTCTATCTGGGTTGATCAACATTTCTCTCCTAGGGATTTGAAATTAGGACCATATATGTGCTAGTCAGTTTGGTGTTCTCTCCAGAAGTAAAATCTATATGCCAGAGCGTATTTGAGTGTTTACACTATTCATAGTGGAAACTGGGGAGAAAAAAATTTATTTCTCTATAACTGTATCATTAATTTAAAGTCAAGCAAACTTCCATTTTAGATAATTTTTGATTTACAGGAAAGTTGCAAATAATACAGAGAGTTTTCATGTATTCCTTAGCAACTTGTAGTTTTAAAACACACATGTAAATTATTTAATAAACAATAGTTACTGGACTATTTGAGAGAAACAAAGTTGAATCTCAAATAGAAGCCAATAAAACTATTCTAATCATGAGTTTAATTGATTTTTTCCTGCTCACTGGGCTGTTGCCTGGAGCAGAGTCTGGCCCATAGTGAGGGTGCAGTAAGTTCATGCTTGCTTGAAGGCATTGTTGAGATTATTGACAGCTCTTTGTAATTCTTCATGGTAGCATGTTTCTTTGGTGACAGAAAAGGTTTCTTGTTTATGGTAAAAAAAAATTGGCAGACATGGAAGAGCTGAAACCTCAGAGATGGTGAATAAAATATAACTATATTATTTAAGGCAATTACTCTCAAAGTGGCTTACAGACCCTTGTGACCTCCTTTTAGGGCTCTGTGAGGTTAACACTACTTTCAAAATATTCTTTGTATGATTGCTGGTGATTTTAATTAAATTGGGTTTTTAAATATTGCAGCCTGGAATATATCAACTTTTGGAAGATCTGCAAAACTCAGTGAACCAATATTTTTTTAAGTGTTTAATATCATGTGTGCAAGGCCCAACCCAATAGTAAGGCAGACCAAATGGAGTTGCTTGGCAGCAGTGGCTGCTGGGACCAAGAAGGGGGCAAGACAGCCGATGATGGTGTCACCGCAGCAGCATGTATGCTCCTCAGGTATTTGCCTAAACAGATACACATAAATGTGCAATCTGAGGAATAGTTCCTTAACTACCTAAGAAAAGACAGAATACCCAGGATCCCTGCCTCTTTTTCTCAGTTAGTTGGGATCCTAGACAGCACAGTAGGACCAATTAAAAAAACAAAAATAAAAAAAGGAAGGAGAGAGAATAAGGGGTGATGGAAGGCCAGGGTGTGGATGTCCACATTTCACTAGCCTGAAAGGCAACTGGGCAGTTGAGGTGACCTGGAGCTGAGCATTTTATTTTATTTTTAAAAAAATATATTTTATTGATTTTTTACAGAGAGGAAGGGAGAGGAATAGAGAGCCAGAAATATCGATGAGAGAGAAACATAGATCAGCTGCCTCTTGTACACCTCCCACTGGAGATGTGCTCGCAACCAAGGTACATGCCCTTGACCGGAATTGAACCTGGGACCTTTCAGTCCACAGGCCAACGCTCTATCCACTGAGCCAAACCGGTTAGGGCTGGGTCTGAGCATTGTAGAATTGCTTGGTAAAACTGAGGCACTGCCATGCTGACCAGAATACTTGTGTTTCTCTTGATACCACCTTCCAAGGTGTTGAACCCAGATTTCCTTCTCTTGTGAAGAATTCCATCACAAAGAATCTATGCCTCTTGACACTCAGCAAGAAATATGACACCAAGACAAGAACTGAGATCTGGCGTAAGAAAACTGGCCAAAGACTCAAGGAGGCACCATTGGAACCATCAAATGGAAAAAGAAAATTGGTTAGATGGGAAAATGGTTTGCTGCTGGAGAGACTGTTGGTCTTGGAGCATTGTGCTACTATGACTTGGAATGTTTAATGAGATTGAAACTATTGAAAAGGTTGTAATTTGGCCTCAGGATATGATGGGTAGAATTCATTCTATCTATGTGTACTTATTAGGAAGTTTTTTGTGCTTTCTTAAAAAATGTATTTTTATTTATTTCAGAGAGGAAAGGAGAGGGAGAGAGAGATAGACACATCAATGATGAGAATCACTGATTGGCTACCTCCTGCACCTACTGAAGGTTGAGCCTGCAACCTGGGCATGTGCCCTTGACCAGAATCAGTCCATAGGCTGACACTCTATTCATTGAGCCAAACCAGCTAGGGCAGGTTTTTTTTTTTTAAATCCTCACCTGAGTATACATTTCTATTGATTTCAAAGAGAGAAGGAAGAAGGAGAGAGAGAAGCACCTATGTTAGAGAACATCGATAGGTTGCCTCCCATATGTGCTGTGACTTGGAATTAAACCCCCAACTTGGGTAAGTGCCCTGATAAGGAATAGAACCTGTGACCCTTCGGTGCACAGGATGATGCTCCAACCAACAGAGCCACACCAGCTAGGGCAGAAGTACTGGTTTCATAGCTTTGTTTGCCTTGATAGTGGGCAGAACTCCTGTTCTCATTAACTCATGAAGAGAGACTCTTGGGTAGCACTTGGTGCAACCTTTGCAGCCATGGATTGGAGTTGGAATGCTGGTCATTACCATATGACTAGAGCTTAAGCCCAAAGCATCTTTTTGATTACAGTCTGCTGTGATAGTAGCTCCTCTGATGATGTTAGGAGGAGCTCTCCTCATCAGAGCTGCAAAGTACACAGCAGGCATCACAGGAGGCCTCTCCACTGTGGTCATGTGCATGCCAACGAGAAGTTTCTGAACATGGGAGCATTGCTGGGAGTTGGCTTGGACCTAATCTTTGTATCCTCACTGGGATCTATGTTTCTTCCACTTACCACTGTGCCTGGTGCCACGCTGTAGTCAGTGGCAATTTATGGTGGATTAGCTCTTTTCATCATGTTGCTTCTGTATGATAAGCAGAAAGTAATCATGTGTTCAGAAATAATCTCAGTGTATGTAGTTCAAAGATATGATTCCATCCATTACATGCTGGGAATCTACATGATACATCTAATCTAATAAAAGCGTAATATTAAAATTGATCATCCCTTTAGGACACCTAAGCCACGCCCACCAGCCAATCAGAGCAACTGTATGCAAATTAGCCATAGCGTAGGACAGGAAGAGCGAGCAGGCCAGTGGCCGAAGCCATGGGCAGGAGCAGCCCCGAGGCTGCGGCCTGGAATCAATCATTGCGGGGCACACACATGGGCCTCCCTGTGTGTGGCCTCCCCGTGTGTGTCCCTCGCCACCCAATGGCTTCCCAGGCAGAAGCCGGGGGCTGGACCACCCAGCCAGCCCCGAGGCTGGGGTCTGGGAAGCCATCGGGTGGCAAGGGGCACACACAGGGAGGACTTAAGTCTCCCTGTGTGCCCAGCCACACGATCGTTTCCCAGGCAGATGACCCCGAGGGTCAATGGGAGCTGTGGCCAGCCTGAAAACTGCCCTCAGCCCCTTACCCAGGCTTGCCACACCCCCATGGGGTGACAGTGCCCACTGGAGAGCTTGGCCAGCCTGCAAACAGCCATCAGCCCCTCACCCAGGCTGGCCAGGCACACCAGCAGGTAGACATCCCCAGAGGGGTCCCAGACTGTGAGAGGGCACAGGCCAGGCTGAGGGATGCCCCGCCCCCCACCAGTGTACAAATTTTTGTGCACCAGGCCCCTATTTAAATATATTTATGGGAATTACCATAAGCAACAGAAAGAAGTGACTCAATTTGCTACTTCTTTAATGCAACAGATATCTTGCTGTTTAATAGGGATAAGTATTCATTAAATAGTATGTCCAAGCAGCTTTCATTGAAGTTTAGAATATAACTTGTCATCATATGTCTGCTTTTATTTCTGGAGAATAAATTCAGTGTTTTTTCCCAAATAAGCACACGCATTTCCAATTTTCAGGTTTGAGTAATGCTAAAATGTTTCAATGAATGTGAAAACTGAGGCTTGTGTTGTGATAATTTAAGTTTTATCTATTTTTATTTTATGTTTGAAACTTGGTTTTTGGACAGAAAGGAGGGGAGAAGGTGAGAGCATAGCTCCTATGGAGGATCGAGCCTGCAACTAGGGCAAGTGCCCTGACCAGGATTAAACCGGCCACACCTCAGTGCAGGGGACGATGCCCAATCAACTGAGTAACACTTGCCAGGTCTAAAGTGTTTTATCTATTTTAAAACTTATTTGGTCAAGTGAAACTTAACAAACTTGTGTTTACCTGCTTTTATTTTGAAAAACAGGATATTAACAAATAATATGAGTGACTTAGAGGTTGGGTAAAGGGACCAGAAAAGGGTAAAGAGTCATCTGTAGTTTTTCTTCTAAATACTTAGAACTTAGGACTTGTGTGATTAGTGATGAGCCACTGAGAAGGCTCTGACCGCTTGGAAACAAGTTATCACTAATGAATTCACCTGCTGAACTCATCAAAGGCATTGAACATAAAACAAAGACATAGGTAGTGCACTTTCTGTTGTTCTTTTTCAGTGCCGTCTTTACAATGTATGTGATCATGTTTGTCTTCTTATTGTTTGACATTTTTAGAACAGTGCAGAATGTTAATTTTCTACAGAAATCCTGATATACTCTGTGTGTAGTTTTATTTTTGAAACTTTTAGAACAAAATGTCCTTTGAATATCTCCTTAGGATAAAATATTCAAAGCATGAAAATTTTTGTATTTTCACATATTCAAGCAATATGTTTATAAATGCTGAATTATTTGCATATTTATTGAAATGTTTAACAGAATACATGCTTACTTTTCTTGTGTCTTTTTAAAAATATGTTTTTATTGATTTTTAGAGAGAGAGAGGAAAAGAGAGGGAGAGAGAAATAAAAACATCAATGATGAGAGAGAATCATTGATCAGCTGCCTCCTGTATGTCCCACACTGGGGATCAGCCACAACACGGGCATGTATCCTGACTGGGAATCGAACCGTGACCTCCTGGTTCATAGGTTGATGCTCAACCACTGAGCCATGCTGGCTGAGCTCTTCACATTTCAAAGCTTTTACTAAGAAAGCCTGTTTGTGGCTTACACTTGATATTATGAAAGCAGTTTTTCTCCTAAATTTGGTTTCTTGTGTTCCCTCTTAGACTAAGCCCTTAAAAAAGGAAAGAAATCTAGTTTTTCTTCACAAATTGTATCAGTCAAAATGTAATGGGCATAGAACCAACCCCCAAAGGATACCAAGGGACAACTAAGTTTTTAGAGAATCAAAAGATATATGTGGATTTCCAACTTCATGGAGTGAAGTTGTTCAAAGGGCAACATTACTAAACAGTACAAAAGCAAACGACAAAAAAAAAAATGTAATGGGAAGAATGTTTCATTAAACTGGCCCTTAGAATAGTTTTTCTTCTCTCCTGCATAGATTATTACTTGATTCTCTGGTGATATTTGTAAGAATTTTGATAACAGCAGAGTTATTTTGGGAAGTTCTTAATGAATGAAATAAGTGTGCATGATTATTGATACAATTGGTGTTTACAGGCATTTAGTATAGTAATCCAGAAATAACTAGACAGTCCTTGGGTTATGTTGGACTCAACATACATTGTTTTGTGGTTATGTCACCATTTCTCATTCATTTATATATAAAAAAAGGTTCCATCATTTCAATATGTGCTTTATGTTTTTTATTATTTATTTACCACAAGTAAAGGTCAGAAATTGTTATCTTTCTTTAAAAATTTTTTTAATGTTTCACTTCATTACTTCGGTGTATGTGTTCCATGTGAGTGACGTAGGTGCTCATATAGCTGGGCAAAATTGCATTACATTATACTGTAGGAATGGATCTCTGATGTAACCTGAGGACTTCCTGTATTCTAACCCCCTCAAGTTACATAAGATTATTTTTGAAATTATAAAAGTTCAAGTCAGAAAAAAAGAAACTAAGTTGCTTTTTCTTACAGACAAATTATTTGATACTAGAGGCTTGTTGCACGAAATTTATGCAAGAGTAGGCCTTCCTTCCCCTGGCTGCCGGCACCAGCTTCCCTCTGGCACCTGGGACCTGGGCTTCCCTCACAGCTCCGGGTCCATCCAGAAGGCTATCTATAAGGATGTCTGGTCTAATTAGCATATTATGCTTTATTATTATAAATAATAAGTTCTTTAGCTATAAGATCCACATGCAAAACCAGTTATATGCTTATATGTAAGCAAAAAACAAATAAATATGAAAATAACAATATATAATTAGAATGGTAACACAGTTTATAAGGTAACTAAGAACAAAAGAAAAATTTGAAAGAAAATCTTTAAAAAATGGAGAGCTATCCAATGTTTTCTTTTCAGAGAAGGGAAGACTCAATGAAAATTCTCCCAAAATAAATGTAGAAATTCAATATAATTCTAAATAATGTTTCAACGTAATTTTTTACTTTACAAGTTGATGCTGAAATTTATATAAATATTACATGGTCAAGTAGGTTTTGAGCAAGAGTAAAAATAAAGAGGGATACATCTTGGTATCTATGAATATTATTATAAAACAATAGTAAATAAGACAGTGTAGTGTCAGGTCCAGGATAGACCAAGAGGGCAACAGAATAAAATAAAAAGCCCAGAAAATAACTCACATCTGCATGTTTGAGAAGTGAGGAAAAATTGGCTAACCAATAAAATATTGTGCTTTCTACTTGGAGTAAAGAGAAAATGAGATCCTTCCTCATTCCATATGCAAAACTAAATTGTACATTGAGCAAAACAGTAAAACTTTAAATATAGGAGACTACCTATATATATAAAAGCCAAGCAACAGAAACGACCAGAACAACTGGAACAACTGGAATGACCTGTCATTATGAAGTACACTATGCCTGGCCAGCCAACCAACCAAATAGGGGTGGGGCTGGCCAGCCAACATCCTGCAGCCCCTCCCCCTGGCTGACCCCACCCCTGGTCAGCCTCCCTACCTCGATTGGGGGCCGGGCCAGCTGGGGGGAAGGGGCAGTGGGAGGTTGGCCGGTTGGCCCTGCCCCAATTGATGCAGGCCAGACCCCACTTATGCATGAATTTGTACACCAGGCCTCTAGTATTAATAATATTAGAACAGAAAAAATAATTCATTGAACTTGTACCAAGAACAAAACACACACACACACACACACACACTATAGTAATACTTTTTACTACTCATCAAATAATAGACTTTGGGTTTAACCAACATGGGTATTTTGGGATCATGTTGTGCTTCCTTCAAACCTTGGCAGAGAACTCTCTGCTCATTTGAGTCTCAAAGGCCTGAGTTGCCAGACAGCCACCACTTTGATGTTGTCAGTGGCTACTGAGTGATGGTGAGGATGCCACTGTAAATTCTACACGGTCCAAGCATGATGATGGGTGCCACAGAGCCAATAAAGTATATAAAGCACAGAAATTCTGGTTTGGTATTCATAATAATCAGTGCTATCTCTTAAAACTACTGTACATTAATGACTAAGTATAACGCTTTAAAATTACTGTATGTTCAAATAGGTGTAAGATTATTTTTTCTTTATACTTTATTTTATGTGATTAAAATATAGAACTCTATACTAACAGTTTCAAAGAATCTTCGAGGGACTTCAATTCTGTTCTGAGACTTTGGGCAAGTGTTTTTAAATTTCCACACTTTAATTTTTCACTTGTAAGCTGAGGCGTTTGAATGGATTGTTTATAAAATTCCTTCTATGTTGTTGATATCCCTAACTCCATATTTGTGCAACTTAGACAAAGACCCACAGTATTAAAGGTTAAGTTCAAGATTCCAAGCTGTGGATTCACTGTGTCCCTAATCTTAGCAGCACGATTTCTTTACTATCTGGATTTCTCTCTCTCTCTTCAGTCATCTCTAGAAATAGCTTTTAGTGATCTTACCTTTTCTTCTAGGCAGGCAATGATATCCTTTGAGTGAAGGTTGTAATTAGTTGATGCAAAAAAAAAAAAAAAACAACCCACCAAATGAAACTATTGACTAATTATTGAGTGGAAAACTTGGTCTATGAAGTTTTGGTCTACTGATGAGTTAACGATAGATTTAGTAAGGATTGCCAGCCAAGAATCTTCGGAACTAATTTAGGCATTTTGTAAGTAACACGCAAAAGCCCACACAGAGTGTTTTCAGAGATTGCCAGTTTGCTTTTATTTTCAAGTTAGAGCTAATGAAGAGGTGCAAGTCAAAGTCAATGGGAAAGAATTCTCTTTTTCAGCCCAAGAGCAAACCATTGAAGGAAACCAAATGTAGCCCCAGCAGGCTATCAGGGCAGTGCTCTGCGGGACCTAGAGTGCAGCCATTGCTCAGGCCATTTCCAGTTGCTTAATCTGTTCTGGTTGCCTGTGGCTCTTGTTGAAGTGCAGCTAGCAATGTATGAACTGTGTCTTTGAAACAACCTATCTCTCTAGAATCCCCTTTTAATGTCAACGATGGTTTCCATAAGAAGAAAGGGTCCATATCAATGGGATTTGACTTAACTCTTTTGTTCCTTTTCATGAAATGAATTCACATCTATGCGTAAGATGCCTTCAATTTGTTCCTCAGTTGCGAGGACGCACAATAGAGAAGATCACGTTTTCATTATTTTACCGTTTTATTTAAAGCACAGATGGCGGAGTGTGCACACTTTAATATAAGGTATACCAAACTTCTAGATTTCCTAACCATTCCATACAAGGCCCAATCATATCTGTGTGCTAATGAATCCTTTATTAGGCATAAAAATCCCAGCAGACACAGGACAGGAGTGGCGGTCTTTCTCTCCAGAGGGGAATCAAGTCCACATGGTGGCCAGAAAGAAAGACTTCTTCTAGGAGAAAGCCAAGGGGTCTGACTTATTCCCATGCTCCCAACTGTTTTGAGGGGCTGGTGTCAGCATCCTCTTGGATCTCTGGGCTAGATTAGGATTACCAGAAGCAGGCATCACTCAGGAAAGCAGGGGAATCTCTGGAGAGATCCCAGGTGCAGGGGGATCTCTAAGCCAACCCTTAAACAGTGTTGAGAGATAGAGCTTTTTGCTTTAAGTGTGAGTTGGACAGAATAAAATGCAACTTTGCGTTTTCCAATATTTGTAACAACATGGCTGGACCTTGGGAATATGCTAAGTGAAATAAGTCAATCAGGAAAAGCATAGAACCATATGATTTCACTTGTATGTAGTTATAAAACTGAAACTCATAAGACATGGACAACATTATAGAGGTTACCAAAGGGGATAAATGGGACCAAATATATGGTGACAGAAGATGATTTGACCTTGGGTGGTGAGCCCATATGCAATATACAGATCATGTACTATAGAAATGCGCACTTGAAACCTATATGATCCTGTTAACTAGGGTCCCCCCCAAAAAAACAAAATTAAAAAAATCTGTGCAATCATTTTTATTCTTTAGAGCAATTTTAAGTTCAGAAGAAAATGGAGTGGAAGGTAAAGAGATTCCCCATCGAGTTCCTGCCTCTGAGTATGCACAGCTTCCCTCACTGATCATCGCCTCCCGTCAGAGTGGTACATGGTTACAATGGATGAACCCATGCGGACACAGCATTCCCTAAGTGATGCATAATGATCATAAAATAAGAAACAGAACAGAAGGTTAAAGAAGCAAGTAAACTGCTCAGCCTCTTTGACACCCAATGAGAATCACTGTTAATATTTGGATGACGTTTTTCAGACTTTGGAACATCTCACTCTAATTTCCTCTGAGGAGGAGCATCAGGCTTTCTGAGATACTCCTGTGAGCTCCATCCCATATGAAAACCAGGTGTTTGCGGCTTCTTTCTTCTCCTTGCTTCTGTCCCTTTTAAAACCATGTGCCTAACTGCTTCATATGTGTGTGCATATGTATATGTACTTATGTATATGTGTGCACATATATATGCAGGTTTTTATGGATGCATACATGTATGGGTTATATGTGTGTGTGCATATATCTGTATATAGGTGTATCTGTGTGCATATGTGTGTATTTATGTGCATATATCTGTACACACACATACACTCACACTTACAGCTTTCTATTTGCCCTCTGCTTCCTAGCTTTTTGGTGATGGAGGACTTTGGGCTACAGACATTTTCCCTCAGAGCTTATTCATAAAGTCCATGATAACCTCTGTGCTTCCCACGTTTTTTGACATGAGAATCCTCTTTAAGCATCGGTGTCTCGACCTCCCTCTGCTCCGGGACGCCTGCTGCTCTCCAGTGCAAGCACCACCCGCTTTGAGGCAACAGCTGTGATGCCCTAGTCCAGGGCCTCAGGTTCCCACCTTCTTGCTCTTGAATCAGCTCATTGTGTGAATCCTATAAAGTAGTTCATACTCAAGTTGTAAGAAGTTTATTGAACAGTCTAAAACTTCGTGGGCTGCAAATACTTATTAAGTGGGGTTTTTTCTAACTATGGCATTCAGCTATAATCTAAGGAAAGCTCATTTGCCTCAAGCAAATTCCATGGAGTCCAGTCCAGTACAGACCAATAAAATTTTTCAGTTTAGAGTCCCTATCTTTAAGAGATAGATATGGAACTATTTATAGACCAAATGAGATTATGTCTGGGATTTAAATTAAAACTAGAGAGTAAGTGATAGGAGAGGGTATTGCGTGAAGGTATAAATGAAGCAAAATCAGCACCAGCCGTTAATAGTAGAAGCTGGGTGATGAGTATATGGGAAATGTCACCTAGACTCTATTTTGAACATATTTGAAAACTTCTTGAATAAAATGTTTAAAATAATCTGTAATTATCACCCTAATTATATATGCACACTACATTACAATAAATGAAGCATTTATGATAAAGAAAAGGATTGCTGAGAGAAAATCTCCCTCAGGATCTTATCCCACCTAACACACAGTGAGACAAAGGGGTCTGGGGGCCTGGCCCAGCTAAGAGTAGAGAGCTCGCCTTTGGTTTGTCACAAGCAAGCATGGGTAGGATTCAGCTTCCTGATGCTCCCTGGAAGAGGCCTGTCCTGCCCTTCGGTAGTAATAGGAGGGGCCAGCTCATCACCTCCCTGCGCAGGGAGGTGAAGACTGATGTGGAGAGGATGAGTAGGTCAAAGCTTACTGACTCTCCCACCCCTCCATGCTCTACTTCCATAAGCAGATTCCTCTTTGAAATGCTGTCTGTGTTAGGAGAACTATAAAATAGTTGGCTTAAGGCCACAAAATTAAGCTCATAGATTACATAACCTGCTACCTTTCAACACTTCTCTTGGTGAAGCTAAGCAAAATCAAATCCATGGTAGTAATCCTCATGTTCGCAGAGGCCCTGAAGGATTTTTCTAACTGCTATTTGCGTAGGCACGTTACAGTTTCCAAAGCTCTTTTAAATTTAGCATTCATCCCACAGCACCCTTGGGAGAGGGGTTCTTGTTCCTTTCACAAGTAGGGAAACTGAGGCTCATGGAACTATTGAGTACTTCCTAAACACAACTGCAAGACTACAGAATTCTGACTTCCAAACCCAGGACAATACCGTTCAGATGGTGGTCTTTCTACTTCTTTCATGCCCCGAGGACCTCCCCAGTTCTCACGATCCAGGTCTAGAAATCCTTTTCAAGCCCCAGGTCCAACCTACCGACCACTGATAAGTACTTAGAAGACACATTACATTCCAACCATTATCATCTGAGTATGAATTAGCTCATAGTTTCCCCACGGAAAAATAAATAGCAGTCTTGTCTCTGTGTTTGTGCATTTTCCTTCTCCTCTTTCCTATCCCATTCTATAGGAAAACAGCCTCAAAGAAACAGCTCACCTGAGGGTGGATGTATCATTGGTGACTAGTATTTTTCATTCAGTAGGTTGTCTTTTTTGTTGTGTTGATTATATTTTTTTGTTTATCGATTTTCTTTTTAGTTTGATATAGTACCATTTGTTCATTTTTCCTTTTGTTTCCCTTGCCCAATGACATATGTCAGAAACAATATCGCTAAGAGAAATATCAGAGATTTTACAACCAATGTTTTCTTCTTCTAAGAGTTTTTGGTTCTGAAACTTATATTTAAGTTTTTAATCTGTTTTTAGTTTATTCTTTTATATGGTGTAAAAAGGTGGTCTAATTTTATTTTTTCTTGTATCTGTTCAATTTTTCCCAACACATTTATTGAATAAACTGTCTTTACTGCACTGTGTTTTCTTGACTCCTTTGTCAAATATTAATTGACCACGTGGGCATGTGTTTATTTCTGAGCTCTCTATTCTGTTCTAGTGATCTATATGTCTATTTTTATGCCAACACCATACTGTTTTAATTACTATAGCCTTGTATTATAGTTTGATATCAGGTAGTATGATACCACAAACTCCCCCCCTCCTCCCCCAAGATTGCTGTGGCCATTTGAGTTTTTTTGTGGTTCCATATAAATTTTTGGGTTATTTGTTCTAGTTTTGTGAAATATACCATTGGTATTTTCATAGGAACTGAGTTGAATCTATAGATTGCTTTAGGTGGTATGGACATTTTAATGATGTTAATAACATGCTTGCTTTTATTTGTATCATTTTCTAATTTCTTCTGTGTCTCATCATTTTCTTAGTATAGATCTCTGACCTCCTTGGTTAAATATATTCCTAGGCATTTTATATTTTTGATGTGATTATAATAGGATTGTTTTCTTAGTTTCCCTACCTGGTTGTTCATATTCTCTTGCCACTTTTCTCTACTCCAGACACCTATACAGCAGCCAGGTCTTCACAGGCTCCCAACCAGCTTCACCCAGGAGCAACCTTACAACACAACCAGCTTCACTGTGCCTTGGGATATCTGCCCGGTACCTCTTGCTTCCTGTCCTGGAACTTCTTAGGCACTATTGTGTGGGATGCTAGGGAAAATAGATTAGCACTGAGGCTCTGACAACCAGAAAATGCAGGAACACAAAGTTGTCAGATAAATGTTGTCCAATAAGGGAAGGAAGCTGGTTAACTGATGCTTTCTGCTCTCATGGCCTGGGCAGGCGGTTCTGAGGAGTATGTCACACAGCTCCGCAGAAGGTCCCATGGTATGCTCAACTGTATAACACGTTGGTTTTCTTTCCCTTTATGTTCACATTCCCTGCATTCCTGAGATGTCATTATCAAATAAACTCCCTGCTCATAAATCCTTATCCTGGGTTCTGCTTTTAGACTAAGACATTTAGCTGTCATAAACTTATTTAGAGACAATCACATTTTACAATACAGTAGTTTCAAGCTTTTCAGTTTCAGAATCCCCTTTTACTCTTAAAAATTGATGATAGGTTTTATATATATTGATATTTATAACATTGGAAATGAAAACTTGATATTTTAACATTTATTGATAAATTTATTTTAAAATAACAGTAATAAATTCATTCCATGTAAATAACATTTTTAATGAAAAAACTATATTTTTCAAAATAAAACAAAACATTTATAAGAAAAATGACTTTGTGTTACATTTTTGCAATTCTCTTTAATGTCTGGCTAAAATAAAAGACGATTGGCGTCTCATAGCTGCTATTGCTTTCTAATACATTTAGTTCAAGTAGTTGATAAACAAAACAAAATAAAACCCATCCTCATAGAGGATATATAGTTGGGAAAGGGAAGGGTATTAAATAGTCTTCTTTTTAAATAACTGTGAATATTTTTCTTTGATCTAACACCAAAATTCAAGAAGTGTTAGTTTCTTTATAGTTATTTGTAATATGGAATCTGCAAATTTTTGTTCTCTGTTACATTAAAATACATTTGGTCTATTTTACCATGTGTGAGTTTATAGAACATGTATTGGTCATTGGATAATAGTGAGTCACTGATCTTTCAAATACTGACAAGAATTTTCTAGAGACTGCCGATAAATTTAGTGAGACCTCGAGCATATGAAAAAGAACCAGCTAGAAATTAAGCATACACTGACTGAAATAAAGAATAATATACAGAGATCCAACAGCAGACAAGAGGATCACAAGAATCAAGTCAAAGATATGAAATATGAAGAAGCAAAACCCACCCAGCCAGAAAAGCCAAAAGAAAAAAGAATAAAAAAATATAAAGATAGTGTAAGGAGTCTCTGGCACATTTCATTATACAACATAAAAAACCCACATTTGTTAAAGATCTGTTATACAGATCTTTCAAATACTGTACAATATAAAAGCTCACATTTGTTAAAAGTCAATTGATTACATCAGAAAAGTCTTTAATAATTGGGAAGCTCTCAAGCTCGATGTGACATACACGAGTTTTCTAAAATTTTGGGGTTTTTTTTGAAAACTTCTGTTTAAATATTAAATTAGTTGTTTTTCTTAAAGTGACAGACTCATCTCATTCATTTACAAGAAAATGTTTGACAGTTAACCAGGTCTGGATATCTATCGTTTCAGTTGTCCTTTCAAGTAAAAATGGTATTTCATAGAAAAATTGGCTAGTTCAGCTCACATACGCAGCCATCATACAAGTGTTTTTCTTTGAAACAACCTTCCTATTTCTGTGGGCAGCCGAATGTTTTATGTGTACTTCCCATGTCATTACAGAGACTATTAGGAAGACTGATTCTCTAGGGCTGAAATTAATACGATTATTTCTACTGCCGCATTGAACACATGCTTATGAGAAACCGGCGTTTTCTTAAACTGCCTGTGTGTGAAAGTGACTACCTGCTTTGTGTCCCAGGGTCGACGCAGCAGTTTTACCTCCATTGCTTGCGCACAGTCAGAGAACATGTTAGCACAGTGAAAAGAACAAGTAACAGCTTACTATGAAAAATAGTTTTGACCTCCTTGACTGCCTGAGGAATCCCTCATGGTTCTTGAAGAATCCCAGAGGCCCACAAACCATATTTTGAGAACTACTGATCTAAAATAGTTTTTTTTCCCCTTTCCTACATTTTCTGAAAACCCAGTAATTAAAATGAAACACACATGCATACAGCTATTTTTAATGTAACATCTTGTTATTTTGTCAACAAAGTCTCCATGCAGCCATACTGGGGGAAAGCAAGACCAGGGTTGTGCATCTTTCAAAACTGCAGAGAGTAAATCTGGTCATTTACTCTCTTGAATAAACCTGCATACACCCTTCTTGAATTTTCTGCAGCACCGAGGGTAGCATGAAAACTCCTTAGGTAGCTTGCACAGCTCTTTATGGGCTCCTGACACACTCCAAGCATTTCTATTGTTGCTGTCTCTTGAAATCTCTGCTCTGGCCGTAACGGATAGTACGTCTGCTTCAATAACTCCCTTCCAGCTTCCAGGAGTCAACTTAGGTGGCTTTTCTAGTACCTCAAGTCTAATTAAGCTCTCCAGTGCTCCCAGGGCTGGGATTGTGGCATCATTTACAGCGATTTGTGATTTCATGTTGAGGTACCCATTGTCTTCACTGCTCTGTGAGTTAGGGAGGCAGTGATGTTGTCTCCTGCTCCCA
>PVJC01033587.1:0-19279 GCA_004026665.1 Murina feae | reverse complement strand
CCGAGACAGGGTAAGCCACGCCCACCAGCCAATCAGAGCGGCTGTATGCAAATTAGCCCAGCCAACATGGCGGCCGCCACTCCCGGACCTGAGTAAACAGCCCTTTCCATTGCGGCAGAAGGGAAAGTGAAGCTGCGCCCCTCAGCTCAGCTCCGATTAAACTGCCTCTAGCGAAACACAGCTTTTTGAAACATTGTAAGAATCACAGAATCCTCTGGAGCTGAAGGAAAGAGCAGCTCCGGCCTAACCCGTAAAAGTAACAATTGTTTCATTATAGACGCTGCGAGGTGAAGCAGAGGCTTCTTTAGTAGTTAGAAGGCCGCCTTAAAGGAACAGTGTATCAATTACAGTGTATCAAGGAACAGTATCAATTATAGGAGAAAAAACTCCGGAAATCTGCGTCCAGCCAGCCTTGCTGGGACGTTGGGCAATGGGAGCTGTGGGCAGCCTGAAAGCCCCTCACCCAGGCTGGTCAGGCATGCCAGCAGGTGGACATCCCCCGAGGGGTCCCAGACTGCGAGAGGGCACAGGCCGGGCTGAGGGGCCTCCCAGTGCACAGAGCGGCTGCAGGGCGGGACAGCGCAGGACCCAGGAGCCGTGATGGGAAACAGGCAGCAGGGTTGGAGGGCACCGGGAAACGGGTAAGAGGCGGCGGGGGGGTCTCGGCCTGCTTGGTGGCTGCCCAGGCCCTTTGCGGGGCATCGTGGAGCGGGAAAGCAAGGCTGCAGGGACCGGGGTCCTGCTTGGCAGCTCCCCAGACCCCTTGGCGGCACCGGGAAGTGGGAAAGGAAGGCAGCAGGGGACGGGTGAGTGGGAAAGAGTTGGCGGCCTGCTTGGTGGCTCTCCAGACCCCTTCCAAGGATCAGGGAGCAGGAAAAGGCTGGCCTGACCACAAGGCGGGGTTTTCCCTGCTTTCTGGTGGCTGGAGGAAGATGGGCAGTAGGCAAGCTTGGGAGGCAGGCAGCACCCAGCCCTGGCCATGCTCAAAAAAGAGAACAACATGCAGGGGAGGGCAAGAGTCTGAGAGATCAACATAGAGGGGGTGCCTGCTCCAAGCCTTGATGGTGTTCCTGGGGGCAGGCCCCCGACAGGTAGACACACACAGGAGGACTGCTCCGAGACTCAGATGCGGCTGGGGGCAGGTCCCCAGTGGCCACACACACACACACACACACACACAGAAGGCTCCTGACAGACTGGGACCATCATAGGATATCCACTGAGGGGTCCCAGACTGTCAGAGGGCACAGGCCAGGCTGAGGGACTCCCTCCACCTCGAGTGCACAAATTTTTGTGCACCGGGCCCCTAGTTAATTTATAATGGTCTCTATGATCCATAAATGAGATCATGTGGTATTTTTCTTTCATTGACTGGCTTATTTCACTTAGCATAATGCTCTCCAGTTCCATCCATGCTGTTGCAAATGGTAAGAATTCCTTCTATTTTACAGCAGCATAGTATTTAATTGTGTAGCTATACCACAGTTTTCTAATTCATTCATCTGCTGATGGGCACTTAGGCTGTTTCCAAATCTTAACTATGGCAAGTTGTGCTGCTATGAACATAGGGATGCATATATGCTTTCTGATTGGTGTTTCTGGTTTCTTGGGATATATTCCCAGAAGTGGGATCACAGGGTCAAATGGGAGTCCTATTTTTAATTTTTTGAGGAAACGCTATACTGTCTTCCATAGTGGTTGCAGCAGTCTGCATTCCCACCAGCAGTGCAGAAGGGTTCACTTTTCTCCTCATCTTCTCCAGCACTTGTCATTTGTTGATTTGTTGATGATAGCCATTCTGACAGGTGTGAGATGATACCTCATTGTTCTTTTGATTTGCATCTCTCCTATAATTAGTGACTTTCAGCATGTTTTCATATGTCTTTCAGCCTTCTGTATGTCTTCTTTTGAAAAGTGTCTATTTAGGTCCATTGCCCATTTTTTTATTGGATTGTTTATCTTCCTTTGGTTAAGTTGTATGAGTTCCCTGTAAATATTGGATGTTAACCCCTTATCGGTGATATCATTGGCAAATATGTTCTCCCATGCAGTGGGCTTTCTTGTTGTTTTGTTGATGGTTTCCTTTGCTGTGCAAAAGCTTTTTATTTTGATGTAGTCTCGTTTGTTTATTTTCTCTTTAGCTTCTGTTGCCCTAGGAGCAGTATCAGTGAAGAAATTCCTTCGGCACATGTTTGCGATTTTGCTGCCTGTGTATTCCTCTAGTATTTTTATGGTTTCTGTCTTACGTTTAAGTCTTTTATTCATTTTGAGTTTATTTTTGTGTATGGTGTAAGTTGGTGGTCTAGTTTTATTTTTTTGCATGTATCTGTCCAATTTTCCCAACATCATTTATTGAAGAGACTGTCTTGACTCCATTGTATGTTTTTGTCTCCTTTATCGAATATTAATTGGGCATAGTGGTTTGGGTCAATTTCTGGGTTCTCTATTCTATTCCATTGATCTATATGTCTGTTATTGTGCCAGTACCAGGCAGTTTTAAGAACAGTTGCTTTGTAATACAGCTTGATATCTGGTATTGCAATCCCACCTACTTTGTTCTTCTTTCTCAGAATTGCTGCAGCTATTCGAGGTCTTTTTTTATTCCAGATGAATTTTTGGAGTGTTCGTTCTAGGTCTGTGAAATATGCTGTTGGTATTTTAATGAGGATTGCATTGAATTTATAGATTGCTTTGGGAAGTATGGACATTTTGATGATACTGATGCTACCAATCCATGAACACGGTATGTTCTTCCATCTGTTTATGTCTTCCTCTATCTCTTTTTTCAGTGTCCTGTAGTTTTTCTCATGTAGGTCTTTTACATCCTTAGTTAATTTTATTCCTAGGTATCTTAATTTTTTTGGTACAATGGTAAATGGGATTGTTTTTTAATCTCTCTTTCTGTAAGTTCACTATTAGTATAAAGAAATGCCATAGATTTCTTGGCATTAATTTTGTATCCTGCAACATTGCTGAATTCATTTATTAAGTCTAAAATTTTTTTGATGGAGTCTTTAGGGTTTTCTATGTACAGTATCATGTCATCTGCAAATAAGGACAGTTTTACTTCTTCTTTTCCAATTTGGATGCCTTTTATTTCTTCTTCTTGCCTGATCGCAATGGCTAGTACTTCCAGTACTATGTTGAACAGGCATGGTGAAAGTGGGCATCCCTGTCTTGTTCCTGTTCTTAGGGGAAATGATTTTAGTTTTTGCTCATTAAGTATGATGTTGGCTGTGAGTTTGTCATATAAGGCTTTTATTATGTTGAGGAATGATCCTTCTATTCCCACCTTGCTGAGGGTTTTTATTAAGAAAGGGTGTTGGATTTTGTCAAATGCTTTTTCTGCATCAATTGATATGACTATATGATTTTTATCTCTCAATTTGTTTATGTGATGTATCACACTTATTGATTTGCGGATATTGTACCATCCTTGCATCCCTGGGATAAGTCCTACTTGGTCATGGTGTATGATCTTTCTGAGGTACTGCTGGATCCGATTTGCTAGAATTTTGCTGAGTATTTTGGCATCTATATTCATGAGGGATATTGGCCTATAATTTTCTTTCATTGTGTTGTCTTTATTTGGCTTTGGTATTAGTGTGATGCTGGCTTCATAGAATGAGCTGGGAAGAGTTCCTTCTTCTTGAATTTTTTGCAATAGTCTGATGAGGATAGGTTTTAGTTCTTCCTTGAATGTTCGATCAAACTCCCCTGTGAAGCCGTCTGGCCCTGGGCTTTTGTTTGCTGGAAGCTTTTTGATGACTGCTTCAATTTCTTCCATAGTTATTGGCCTATTGAGATTTTTAGATCTACCTGATTGAGTTTTGGAAGATTGTATTTTTCTAGGAATATGTCCATTTCCTCCACGTTGTCTAGTTTGTTGGAGTAGAGTTGTTCATAGTATTTTTTGACAATTCTTTGGATTTCTGAGGGGTCTGTTGTTATTTCTCCTCTTTCATTTCTGATTTTGTTTATATGTGTCCTCTCTCTTTGCTTTTTGGTGAGCCTGGCTAGCTGTTCATCAATCTTGTTTATCCTTTCAAAGAACCAGCCCTTGGTTTCATTGATCTTCTGTATTGTTTTTTTGGTCTCTATGTCATTTGTTTCTGCTCTGATTTTTATTATCTCCTTCCTTCTGCTCACTGTGGGCCTTCTTTGTTGCTCTCTTTCTAATTCTTTGAGTTGTAGAGTTAGATTATTTACTATAATTTTTTCTTGTTTTTTGAGGTAGGCCTGTAGAGCTATAAACTTCCCTCTCATAGATTTTGGATTGTTGTGTTTTTGTTGTCATTAATTTCCAGAGTGTTTTTAATTTCTTCTTTGATCTCATTGGTAACCCAATCATTGTTTAGTAGCATGCTATTCAGCTTCCAAGTGTTTGAGTTTTTTGGGTTATTTTTGTTGTAGTTTATTTCTAATATTATGCCATTGTGATCTGAGAAGATGCTTGGTATAATTTCAATCTTCTTGAATTTAGAGATACTTTGCTTGTGACCCAATATGTGGTCTAATTTTGAAAATGTCCCATGTGCACTTGAGAAGAATGTATATTCTGTGGCTTTGGGGTGAAATGTTCTGAAGATGTCAATTAAGTCCTGATCTAGTGAGTCATTTATGATTACTGTTTCTTTGCTAATTTTTTGTCCAGAGGATTTATCAAGTGATGTCAGTGGTGTGTTTAAGTCTCCTACTATGTTTGTATTGTTATCAATCTCTCTCTTGATATCTTCCAGGAATTTTTTTATGTATTTGGGTACTCCTACATTGGGTTCATATATGTTTATCAGGGTTATATCCTCTTGTTGTATTGATCCTTTAAGTATTATGAAGTGGCCTTCCTTATCTCTTGTTATGGCCTTCACTTTGAAGTCTATTTTGTCAGATGTAAGTTTTGCTACCCCAGCATTTTTTTTCCTTTCTATTTTCCTGAAAGATATTTTTCCATCCCTTCACTCTCAGTCTGTGTGAGTCTCTTGTTCTGAGGTGGGTCTCTTCTAGACAGCATATATATGGGTCATGTCTTTTTATCCATTCAGCCACTCATTGTCTTTTGATTGGAGCATTTAGTCCATTTACGTTTAAAGTTATTATTGAAAGGTACTTATTTGAAGTCATTTCTATTTTGTGTCTGTGTTATTTCTTACCTTTTTATTTCTTCTTTTTACAGCAGTCCCTTTAGCATTTCTTTCATTGCTGGCTTGGTAGTGATAAACTCCTTTAGCCTTTTTTTTGTCAGTGAAGATCTTGATTTCCTCTTCAATTTTGATTGATAGTCTTGCTGGGTAGAGTACTCTTGGATTCAGTCCTTTGCTTTGTAATTCTTTGTATACCTCCTTCCATTCTCTTCTAGCTTGGTGTGTTTCTGTTGAGAAATCATTTGATAATCTGATGGGACATCCTTTGTATGTAACTCTCTGTCTCTCTCTTGCAGCCTTTCAGATTCTCTCTTTGTCTTGTACATTTGCCAACGTTATTATGATATGTCTTGGTGTGGGTCTTTTGGGGTTCCTCTTGCTTGGGACTCTCTGTATTTGTGTAACTTTTCTCTTTGCCATTTCTGGGAAATTTTCTGTCATTATTTCTTCAAATAGATGTTCTAATCCTTGCTGCTCTTCTTGTCCTTCTTGCAGCCCTATTATGCGTATGTTACTTCGTTTCATGTAGTCCCAGAGCTCCCTTAGGCTCTCCTCCTGCTTTTTAACTTTTTTTTCCAGTTGCTGTTCAGATTGAGCTTTTTTCTCTACTTATCTTCTAACTCACTAATTCGGTCCTCTGCTTCTTCTAGTCTACTGTTGAATCCTTCCATGGTGTTTTTTATTGTAGCTATATCATTTTTTCATTTCTTCTTGATTCTTACATAGGTTGTTGATTTTCTCATCCATCTGGTGAATGAATTGTACAACCATTTCTCTGAATTCTTTTTCTGTCATGTTGCATGCTTCAATTTCACTAATTTCCTTTCTTGGTGGCTCCTCATTTTCTATCCTCTGGGGAGTTGTTGTCTTCCCATTCTGACTTTCTCCAAAAGGTTCAAATGTTGAGTTGTGTCGGCCTAGGCCGTTTGCAGTGGGAGCTTCTCACCACTTTAGTATTGTTGAAGAGCTCCAATACTAAAATGTTTGGTTGGCATAGGTTGTTGGGAACCAGGTTCACTCAGATTCACTGTTGCCAGTGCTCAATGTGGCCTTGTGTGCGCACTTAGAATCAGGGACCCCACCTGCTTCACACTGAAACAGAGATCCCCCTGGAGGGTGTTGAAAATCAGAGCCCTCTAGCATGTGCCAGGAATCAGAGTTCCTCAAAAATCCAGTATTGGTGTCTCTATTGCTTTGCGCAGCCTCACATTGAGAATCAGGGTCCCTTTGTGCGCAAGCACCAAGAATTGGAGTCACTGGCTCTCAGTGTGAATGCACTGGGAGTCAGAGATCCTAGGCGCAGGTGATAAGAAACAGAGTCAAATCACTGGTGCTTAGTGCTGCCTCCTGCCTGCACACTGAGGGTCCTGGAACCCTTGCTGTTGGGAACAAGTTCCCAGAGTTCAGAGTTCTAGGCACCGATTCCTGCAGCATTCGCAAGTTCCTAGGTACAGATTCCTGCAGCCCATGTGGCGGGGAACAGGTTCCCAGCCTTTGCGTGTTTCTAGGCACAGATTCCTGCCCCGTGGCGTGGGGAACAGTTTCTCAGATTTCCCAAGTTCCCAGGCTCAAGTTCAGAGCAAGGGGTGTGTCTATAAGGACCTTTCGCGCTGCCCCAGAGCCTGCGGGGAGGGTGATGGGTTCTGTTACATGCAGAGATCCGTTGCTGGGATGACTGGGTTCTTGGTGTCCGTGCGTCCCTAGCTGTGGTCACAGGTCTCTGTCCCCAGTGGTTGCAGGGTCTTGGTTTACTTCTGAGACCAGACTGGGTGGTGCTGAGGCCAGGATCCTAGTCACAAGCAGCTTTGTTTCTCAGGATGGCATGGTCTCAGTGCCTGCGCTGGCCGCCCGAGTGTCCACTCTGGGAGCGGAGCTCTGCCTTCTAAGACTACCCGGTTTGGCAACCCCTCAGGGGAGCTGCAGAATCTCTACAATGATTTCTTATTGTCTTTACACAATGTCTAACTCCAGAGCCTCATAATCTGAACTCTAGACTCAAATTAGTTTATATTACTTCCTTTCTTACTCCCAGCATGTTATTCCGAAAGAAGTCATTTTTTGACGTTTGAGGTATACATGTCTAATTTGTTATAGTATAAATTAAATCTGTTGTAGCAGAGAGTGGGCAGCATGACAAAACAAGAGAATAATGGAACTTTCTGAGGATATGTAAATAGTCTATAATTAAGTAAATTAAGAAGATGGTTATAAGTGAGTATATGCAGTTACCAAAAATCATCGACCTATGCATTTAAAAGATGTAATTATATGGTATGTAATGTGTACCTCAATAAAATTAATTTGTTCTTTATAAATTTCTATTGCTCCCCTGCCAGACCATTGCCCCTAATGGCCCTCCCCTGCCAGCCTGGTCACCCTGACTGCCCTCCCCTGATGGTCTGGGTGCAAAGACGTTGCTAAATAATATGAGCAATAGAAATTTATAAAGAACAAATTGTTATTTGATTATGTTACACTAGAGGCTCAGTGCACAAAATTCATGCATGGTGGGGGCAGGTCCCTTCAGCCCAGCCTCCACGCTCTCCAATCTGGGACACCTTGGGAGATGTCTGACTGCCAGTTTAGACCTGATCCCAGGGATCAGGTCTAAAGTGGCAGTCAGATATCCCTCTAATAATCCTGGACTGCTGGCTTCTAATCACCTGCCTGCCGGCCTGATCACCCCTCATTGCTGGCCTGGTTGCCCCAACTGCCCCCTGCAGCTGGCTAGGTCTCTCTTAATTGCCCCCTGCTGCCAGCCAGGTCACTTCTAACTGCCCCTCCCACCAGCCTAATCGCCCCCAACTGCTTCCCCTGCTGGCTTCATCACTGCCAACATCACCCCCCCTCCGGCCTGGTCACTCCTAACTGCCCTACCACCAGCTTGGTTGATTTTTACTTACCCCCTGCTGGCCTGGTCATACCCAACTGACTTCCTCTGCTGGCCTGGTGATCTCTCATGCCCCCGCACCCCACACTGGCCTAATTGCCCCATGCAACCTGCTTGTTCAGTCATTTAGTTGTTCCTCACTAACCCCCTCCCCCTTGCCAGCCTGGTCATAGGCAGCCATCTTGTGAGGGTGAGAGGGTTAATTTGGATATTACCTCTTTATTATATAGGACTAGAGGCCCAATGCATGAAATTTGTGAAGGGGGATGTGTTCCCTCAGCCCAGCCTGCAACTTCTTGCAATCCAGAACCACTGGCTCTAAGCTGCTTGCCTTCCTGCCTTCTTGATCACCCCCAACTGTCCCCCTACCAGCCTGGTTGCACCCTAACTGTCTCGAAGGAAGTTGGATGTCCAGAAGATGTCCAGTCACCTGGTTTAATTAGCATATTACCCTTTTTATTAGTATAGATTTTAAAACCTCTGTAGGATAGAAAAACTTTGAGTTAAAAGAAAAGCACCAGACAGCAAAAAACATTTACAAAATAATATGTTGACAAGTTGGTAAGAAAAATATAAACAGCCCAATTAAAAAAGGGAATATAATATGAAGAGATAATTACAAATCTGGGTAATACCTCAAAATCTATAATAAACAAACTTACTATAATTTTCTAGAAGTGAGCAAATATAAGTTGAAATTAAAATGAGTTATTTGTTCACTTTTGAATAAAAAGTTAAAAGTCACAAAATCACTATTGACAGGAAGCAAGATATCATATTTCTAGTAGGTATGCAATTTGGAACAACCAGTCTGGAAAATTACATTCATAACCTAGGAATAATCAGCTTCACTTTTTGGGACCCCCTAGGGAAACATGCTTAAAATAGTGTACATAAAGCCCTGACTGGTTTGGCTCAGTGGATAGATCATTGGCCTGTGGACTGAAGGGTCCCAGGTTGATTCCAGTCAAGGGCATGTACGTTGGCTGCGGGCACATCGCCAGTAGAAGGTGTGCAGGAGGCAGCTGATCAATGTTTCTATTCCTCTCCCTTCCTCTCTGTAAAAAAGCAATAAAATATATTTTAAAAAACAGTGTACATTAAATATTGTTTAATGTGGTAAAAAAAAAAGTTATTTCAGCCCTCACTGATGTAACTCAATTGGTTGGAGCACCATCCCATGCACCAAAAGGTGACTCCAATGCACCAAAAGGTAACTCAATTGGTTGGAGCACCATCCCATGCACCAAAAGGTCACAGACCCAGGTTGCAGGTTTGATCCCTGGTCAGGGCATGCAAGAGGCAAGCAATCTCTCTCTCTCTCCCTCTCTTTCTCTCTCTCCCTTCCTCTCTCAAATCAATAAAAAAATTTCCTTGGGTAAATATTTTTAAAAATTCTTTCAAAATCTATCAGTGGAGGATTTGTTATATACTAATATAATCTAATCTTTTCATGGCAACCAAGTAGCAGTTTCAAAAAAGGAGGTAAATCTGTATGTGCTAATATGAAATTACCTTAGGCACCTCTAAAATAGAAGAAAATTGCTGTACTATATGATACAACATAAATATAATATATATACATGCATATAAATGTGTATGTATGTGTCTATATATGTACACATATTCCTGTACATATATATATATTTGTTTATATATCTGCATATATATGTACACACATGCATATATACATAGCTCAATATATAAGGAAACATTTTAAATTTCTTAAATCTCTTTTTATTCTCACTACCCTAGAGAATTCATAAATCCCCAGCTTGGTGCCTAATCTACAATAATGTATCACAGATATGACTACAGAATTTTAATTTTTTTTGCTTTCAGAGAGAAAGGCAGGGAGAGAGAGAGATAGTGAATCCTCAATCTATTGCCTCCTGTAAGTGCCCCGACCAGGGATGAAACTGAAACCTGAGTACCTACCCTACCTGGGAATCAAACCCTTGATCTTTCAGTGTATGGGACTACGCTCCAACCAACTGAGCCACACTAGCATGGCAGCTTTTAACTTTTTAAAGTTGAATCCTACTATGTAAATTTTATACAATAAAACTGTCATTTAAAAAATTAACCACCTGGCCAGCATGGCTCAGTGGTTGAGCATTGACCTATGAACCATGCGGCCAAGGTTCAGTCCCCAGTCAGAGCACAGGCCCAGGTTGTGGGCTCAGTCTCCAGTGTGGGGTGTGCAGGAGGTAGCCAATCAATGATTCTCTCTCATCACTGATGTTTCTATCTCTCTCTCCCTCTCATTTCCTCTCCAAATTCAACAAAAATATATTTTTAAAAGTAAACCAAGGTAATTTTGTCAATATTTTATACACACTCACATGTACACACATACACCATATATACAGATAAGTGCACAAATCTTAAATCAATATTTGGCTTTTGTTTTTACAAATGCATATATATATATATATATATATATATATATATATATATATATATATACCTGACCAAATGAAAATATAGAATATCACCAGTTCAATGGCTTGCTGAAAAAATATATATAGCTGGTGAGAAGCAGAGACAAGAATCAAGCATAAGAACTCAAATACCAACTTCATGCTCTTCCAGGTTATTTGGTAGCTTAATAAGAGAACAATCAATAATAACCTGGAGCAAAATGATCAAGCCTTTTTGCAAACAAAGGCACCTCATTATCAGAACCTTTCCCCATTGTTTCAACATAATAAAAATATCTGCTTATTGATATCTTTATTCTATATCATTGCTTCAGTATTTTTGATCCCTTCATTTCTGATCAAACTGATATTAAAATAATCAATCAAAGTAAGGAATTTATAAACTTTAGGATTTAGTAGAATGAGAAAATGCCGTTTTCCACTTTATTTCCTTTCCCCTTTGCAAATATATTTATCAGTTTGGAGATCTGAAATGTCACGGTCTATTTAACTCAGTATTGCTGTTTGTGAGTCCACAGGGCTCAGTAGCATCACTGTACATTCCAGGCACATCCACATGACCTACTTAATGAATGCCTTGAATGTTCTGAGTAGATTTATGCTGATGATATGCTGTGTTCAAGCCGGAGTACAGAATGAGGCCCAAGAAGGGCTCATTTTCCCTCTTGGCTACTGATTTACTATGCAAACTTTAATATTATATTTAGTGTCTTAAAACTTAACTGCTCCCATGCAAAAACAAGGATAATAGTGTATTTGATTGTAAAGCACTTAGGCAACATTGTCAGTAAAGCCCTGTGAATGTACGTATTTAGTATTTATGAGGTCTATAAGATATTTAATGGCAACTGTTTTTGTTATGCTACAAAAGTCATTTCCATAAAAATGGAACAATCAATATACCAAACTTGTTAAAATACATGGAAAATCCACTGAAAATATTAGAAACAGATATTCTCACCTTAATGATTAACATTATTTTTTTAACCTATTATTCATACATCATGTCTGTTTCATGTCACCAGGTTTTTTTATCTAGCATCTATTCAGATGATCGTTCACCACTAATTAATATTGAGCATGAGGTAAAAAAGATACCATAAAAATACCAGTTAAACTATTTTAAGAAATGCAACAGATAAAGTCTTGTGAATTTGGTTGCTAATATTAATGGATTAATTCAACAATTTTGAAGTCAACATACTGTCAGCAATCAACTGGTATATCTATATAATAAAAGTCTAAGTAACTGTTACAGCAAAATGACCAGAACGACCAGTCGCTATGATGCACACTGACCACCAGGGGGCAGATGCTTAATGCAGGGAGAGTGCCACTCAGCCAGAAGCCAGGCTCACAGCTGGCAAGAACAGTGGCAGTGGCGGGAGCTTCTCCCCACTCCTCAACAGCACTAAGGAGCAGCGAGGTGAGTGGTAAGGAGCAGTGACCAGGTGGGTGGTAAGGAGCAAGGGTCTTGGACTGCAAGAGGGATGTCCAACTGCCAACTTAAGCCCAATCCTGGGAGCAGGCCTAAGCCAGCAGGCTAACATCCCCCAAGGGGTCCCAGACTGGGAGAGGGTGCAGGCCAGGTGGAGGGACCCCCCCCTCCAGTGCACAAATTTCATTCACTGAGCCTCTAGTCTGTATATATTTGTATATATCTGATGATAGTCAAAGTTATGTCCTCCTGTCTAAACAAATTGCCTTAGTAAGAAACACCAAATATTCCATAAACATAGTCCTCTGTTATTTATCTCAGCTCATAATGACTGGCAGTAACTAGTAACACAATTGACAATAGTACTAAGCAATGTTGGCTTTATTCAATAAAAGTTAAGTAATAGTTTGGTTAATTTGTACCTTTCTCTAGGGAATTAGAGATGTCCGTGGAAAGGAAACTTACACTTATTATGGAGACTTTTATCACTATGGCCTGGCTTAAAGAGTAAACTCCCCTCATACTCTTCATATATATAAAATAGTAGAAAAAATAAATTTTATTTTATAAAATACAAAAGCATAATTAAAACTAAGTGCCAGAATTTAAGAAGTAACTCTTAAGAGTGAAAAGATTAACCGAACCAGATAGACTTTGAATTAGTATTCTGATGACCACAGGCAAAAATTGTCATGTGGATAAATCTCAAGGGCTTATGACCAAAATATGGCCTGGGAATACCAATATAGAAGCCTGGGAATCGTTATCTCATCCATGAATAAAAGCTTAGAAACCTCAGCTCTCCAGTCCAAGGATATGGCACAGAGATGAGCTGTTGGCGTTGGTTCTGGTGGTAACAGAAATGACAGTTTACTCAGAACACAATTTTGGAACCATACATCTTCGTTAAAATGTGAGAAATGCTGGAACCTAAAGCAAAGAAACAAACACAAAACCCATGAAACTACATGATAACAGAGCCACTCAAAAGAGACTTTGAGATAAGTATTTCAGACTGTTCAAAAAGATAAGACAATAATAGAATGAATGAAGTAAAATGGGCAATATGAAGCACAATGAAATGGAAGACTAGAAATGCAAAATGTAACATGAATACAACTGAAGAGAGAATTACTGATTGAAAAATAGATTTGAGTACATCCCCAGAAAGCAGCATAGAGAGATGTTTTTCTTTTTTGTTTTATTGAAAATATGAAAGAGTAATTATGAGGCATGGAGAGTAGAATGAGAATAGCCAAGCTACATCTAGTAATGTTTCAGAAGAAAAGGCAATATTCAAAAGATTAACCATGGACAAATTTAAAGAAACATTGAATCATTTGGAAGAAGATGCTAAGATCGAATCATTGGAAGAAGACATAAGCAGAAAAAGAAAAAAACACAAAGTCATATGCAATAATTCCCTAACTTAAAAGAGCAGAACAAAACAAATAAACAAACCAAAACCCAGAAAATCTTTTTAAAAATGCCAGAGTAAAGAAGACAAGGGAATGATTGTAAGAAATATGGCATATTTCTCATGCAAAATAATAAGGTGCAGAAAATGATGTAGTAATAGCTTCAAAATGTCCCCAAAATTGTAATTCTGTACCCAACTAAATTATTGATAAGTGGATGTAAAGAGGACAACAAATATGTTTTCCAAGTAAATAAAAATGAATGGTTTTATGGTTGATCAACCATCACAAAAACTCCTCAAAAATGGATTTCAAGAAGAATTAATAAGATACTTTAAGGACATGTATTTTTCTCTTAAAATGCCATTAATATATCTCTTTAAAGTGAGAGATAAAGTATTTTTAAATTTTTATTCTATATTTCTTATAATTTTTACTCTGAAGATATACTGATTTATAATAAGGAAAATAGCAAAAATTTCTTTATAAAACTTGCGAGTTTATTACTGTTAATTTTCAGTCTCATGCTCACAGACCCAACACCTTGGATATGCTATTTGTTCTCTGAGACGTGTTGATCCAGAACCACGAGAGCCACTTAGAGGATAAAGTCAAAATTGTCATGTGGATAAATTTCAAGATAGTTGATATGAAAGTAATAAGATCACTGAGACTCCAGAGAAGTTATTCTCATATCAAAGGATAGAGGTAGCTCTACAGTAAAAGATAAAATACTTAGATTGAGAATACACTTGAGAGACTTGAAGTAAATGGAGTAAATATGTAAGAAAACAGCCTGCTTATATTCTGGGATGTTACATAGTAAGGATTAATAAGTGGTGAAGTAAAATTTTCACAAGATCATGGGGGCTACTGAGTAATCCCTGGATCAGAGTCCATCAAAAAGTCAATTAGGACTTTTAACACTAGAGCAATAACCCTATCCTGATACTTTCCATATAGTTTTGGTGTAAGTGCAAGTCCATGCAGACAACTTCACACCTTCTGAATCCTGATTTTGGGCTATCAGTCAAGAAACGATGCCAGAAAGTACTGTAGAGAACACAGTTAGGACACCTGTTATATCTGCTTTCATGACTATGAAGAATTAATAGGCTTTTCACTTGGCTTAAGTTACAGTCATAGCCATCCACAGGAATTACCTTTACTAAATATGGAATGTAAGGATGGACATTATTATTTATGTTCTGTTCTCTTTAAATTTTTGGCAGATGATAATAGAAACCATAGGGTGTCTTAAGCAAAAAGATGGAGATGTATTATAAAGACAGTTGTAAAAAAAACAAGGGCACATTCATAGATAAGAATTAATCAAGCTCCATGCAGAAGGCTTAACTGGGGAAGCTCTTGGGCACAGAAGCAGCAGCCATTGAGTCAGCTCCCTGGTGCATGTAACCTTCTAGGTCAGTGCAGAAATACAGAGTAAACTCAACAGACAAACTGGTAGGAAAGGACTTGAGTCCTTGACTGTATTTTTTTATCCTGCCAGTTCAATATCTATGTTGGGGTAAGCATTGGCCTCTCCTCTAGTATGACCACAGAATGGGAGGGACCACACCTTTTTGTTGAAGTCATATTACATGTCAATTTAGCAGCTAGTGATGTTTTTCCAAGTGTGATGATTGGAACCCACCAGCCACTTTCCTAGGGTGATCAGGAGCTTGGTCCAAGCATTGCTCTTGACTAGGGTTAATTGCTTAAGCACTAGGCCATAATGGGTTTCCACGGAGGTCTGTGAGAAGCCACCTCCTTTTCTGAATCCAGACTGAAAGCTATCACTCAAGTTAACCCTTACCTCTCAAAAAATATAATATACAGTTGACTCTGGAACAACATAGAAGTTAGGAGCATTGACACTATGCACAGTTGAAAAGTCCAAGTATAACTTTTTTGACTCCCTCAGAACTTAACTAAGATGAACCCTTTTTATCTCTGAGGTTTGCACCTTCAGATCGAAAACAGTGGATGCAGAAGGCCAACTGTACTAAAAACCTACTGTTACCATTAACAATCAATGGACACACATTTTGTATATGTGTTATATACCACATTCTTTCAGTGAAGTAAGCTGGAGAAAATGTTACTGAGAAAATCACAAGGAAGAGACATTTGCTATAAGAATATTTATAGAAAAATCTGTGTATAAATGGAACTGTGCAGATCAAACCCATGTTGTTCAGAGGCCAACTGTATTTCTCACAGAGAATAAGTAGAGAGAATATCCAGGCACAACAGTGGTCTAAAGTCAAGAACAGAAAAACTGCTGGAAACCAAGGCAGCTGCATTACCTTCCTCTCTGCTCTCACTTGTGCTACCTCTCCATCTCTCCCCTGCTTCCTTATGTATATCTGTTCTTCTCACTCTGAATACCAGCTTCCTTTGTTTCTCCCTGCACATGGTAGATGATGATACCACCTGTGTTTGAATTTATGTGTTCTCGGTTTCAGCAGCAAATTCAATCCAAGTCCAAATTTCTTAAAGAAAGAATATCATTGACTTTGAGTCAAGTATTCATCCCTGTTCAATAAACTATGGCCCAGGAAGCCAGAATAACATATTACATGCATACCTGTCAGGACTGGAATAGGGAGTAGTATTCAGAGAAAGAACATGGATGCAGTTGGAGAAACACTGCCATGTGTCTTATCTCAGTGAATTTTAATGTTTTGACCCAGCCGGAGACATGAGCATCATTTTTATTTCTCTTTTACCCTCATTCCCTCCATACAATCCATCACTACATTCTTTCAATTCTGTAATCTTTAATATTTTTCAACTCTTATACTGTAAGAAAAATCAAGCAAAAATTAATTGGAATCCATTACAGAAGACCTTTGTTTCCATGAGGCATGTATGTGTCTTCTTTTTCTCTACAGGCCAGAGCTTCTCTCAGTGTAACCACTGAGGAAGCAAAGCTATGATATTTGAGTCAACTTTCATTATAAAAAGTTTTTGTGTGTCTTTAGCCACAGAACCCCCTGTTCTAGATGTTTGTGGCATTCTAGCACATGGCACACAGAAACATGGTATAATAAGCATAATTAGACACAAAATCAGTCTTAACTTTAAGAACTTTGTGACTTGGAAAATTCGCATGTACTCTCTGAGCCAGCTTCTTCACTCAAATTCAACCTTTTTTTAATTATTCAAAAAAAAATAAGCCTTGGCCTGGCTGGCGTGGCTCATTGGTTGAATGTCGACCTATGAGCCAGGAGGTCATGGTTCAATTCCTGATCAGGGCACATGTCCAGGTTTCAGGCTTGATCCCCAGTAGGGGTTATGCAGGAGGCAGCCTATCAATGATACTGTCTCATCATTGATGTTTCTAACTCTCTTTCCCTTTCTCTTCCTCTCTAAAATCAATAAAAATATTTTTTCTTAAAAAAAGTAAGCTTTGAAAATGTCACTTCTCTGTTAAATATCTATCCATAACTTAAAGAAGTTGTGAATGGTTGAAAAATGACAAAAATGCAAACAAATTAGCTCATGGAATTTCAGAAGTGTTAAACAACCAAAACAGCTGCTAGTTCACATCACACAGCTTTCACTGGAGAGAGGAACTGACTATTTCAATTCAAAAGCTCCTGCTTGGGTCAGGGGTCTGCTCTGAGCCACCAGAGAGCAAGGTCACCAAAGCAGATCTTGTAAAAACTTTGCAGGTTCAGAAAGATGGAGAATGCACTGTGTTCTTCGATATAATGATTCTAGGTTTCCAATCGTAAGGGCCACAAGGATAGAAACCAAATCTACTTAACTCACAGTTCAGGCCTGGAGAAAGGGAAATAGCACTCCAATTGATTGCTTATGCTCTGTGCTTTCATACATATTTCAAAAATATTACACATTTGATACAATACTGTGAGAAAGATATGATCATTTCCTCTCTCTCTTTCTAAATAAGGAAACTGAAAATCATAAAAGCAAAATATGGTCACATGTTTTAGAATTTGGATCCAAGTTAGTGTCATTTCAAAG
This sequence comes from Murina feae, assembly GCA_004026665.1. NCBI lineage: Eukaryota > Metazoa > Chordata > Mammalia > Chiroptera > Vespertilionidae > Murina > Murina feae. Next base: position 1,952 of record PVJC01033587.1, on the reverse strand, counting down.
CCCATTCTCTTTTTACTATATTATGCTTCTTATCAGGCTCCAGGAATTCCTGGATATTGAAATGTATTTTTCATGTGGGTGAAGATGATATTGACATTTTTCTCCTTTTTTGTACTTAGGATATGAAATAAAACATAATTTAGAAGCATTGCTGGTTGAATTACCCAGACAGTCACATGTGGTAGTGATGTGGTATCAGACAGCTGGAGTAGGTATTTATGCCTATGGCGATGAGGTCTTTAAAGGCCCAGGTTGCAGAATTTGCAGAGAAGGAGCTCAGTAAATTTGTTGATTGAGTAACCTATTGAGTAACCAATCAACCACTAGCACTGTCTGTTCAACAGTCATGTATATGACCCTTCACTGACAGTCCCAAGAATAACAAAGGGGCGCTAGCCCATATGAGATTTATTCAAGCCTCTTTGAGCTAAGGAGACTCTAATGCAGTGGTTCTCAACCTGTGGGTCACGACCCCTTTGGCGGTCGAACGACCCTTTCACAGGGGTTGCCTAAGACCATCCTGCATATCAGATATTTACATTATGATTTATAACAGTAGCAACATGACAGTTATGAAGTAGCAATGAAAATAATTTTATGGTTGGGTCACAACATGAGGAACTGTATTTAAAGGCCAGAAGGTTGAGAACCACTGCTAATGCAATATCCCACTTTATCCATGTTAGTATTTTTTATGTTAAGGCACTATGATAACTAACTAACTAACTAAATAAATAAATAAATAAAATCCAGTGATGATAAATAGCTCATGAAAACTAAAATGGAACTAAAAACATATTTGTATTTTAAAACCTATATATGAATAGATGGTGATATTGCTCACTAAATGACTGGTAAATTTACTTATGTACTTACAGATTACTTCTGACATATGTAATTTAGAAAACAATGATCAGTACTAATTTAAACTAATAAAAACGAAATAGTAAAATTAACCGTTTCTCCAAGACAGGTAAGCCATGCCCACCAGCCAATCAGAACGGCTGTATGCAAATTAGCCCAGCCAACATGACGGCCACCACTCACGGTCCTGAGTAAACGGCCGTTTCCATTGCTACAGGAGCGAAAGTGAAGCTGCGCCCGCTCAGCTCAGCTCCGATTAAACTGGCTCTAGCGAAACACACCTTTGAAACAATATAACAATCATAGAATCCTCGGGAGCTGAAGGAAAGAGCAGCCGGGGCCTCACCACTAAGTAACATTGTGTCATTATAGACGCTGTGAGGTGAAGCAGAGAGGAGGGTTCGTTAGCTGGCTTAAAGGAACAGTGTATCAATTATAGAAGATAAACAACCTCCAGAAACCTGCGTCCAGCCAGCCTTGCTGGGACGTTAGGTCAATGGGAGCTGTGGGCAGCCTTAAAGCCTGTCACCCAGGCTGGTCAGGCACGCCAGCAGGTGGACATCCCCCAAAGGGTCCCAGACTGCAAGAGGACACAGGCTGGGCTGAGGGACCTCCCGAGTGCACAGAGCGGTTGCAGGGCGGGACAGCGCAGGACCCAGGACCCGTGAGTGGGAAAGAGGCAGCAGGGTTGGAGGGCACCGGGAAGCGGGTAAGAGGTGGCAGGGGGTCGGCGGCCTGCTTGGTGGGCTTCCCAGGCCCTTTGCAGGGCATCGGGGAGCGGGAAAGAGGCAGCAGGGGTCAGTGGCCTGCTTAGTGGGCTTCCCAGGCCCTTTGCGGGGCATTGGGGAGCGGGTAAGAGGTGGCAGGGGGTCGACAGCCTGCTTGGTGGGCTTCCCAGGCCCTTTGCGGGACATCGGGGAGCAGGAAAGAGGCAACAGGGGGTCAATGGCCTGCTTGGTGGGCTTCCCAGGCCCTTTGCAGGGCATTGGGGAGCGGGAAAGAGGCAGCAGAGGGTCAGTGGCCTGCTTAGTGGGCTTCCCAGGCCCTTTGCGGGGCATCAGGGAGCGGGTAAGAGGTGGCAGGGGGTC
>PVJC01033586.1:0-19277 GCA_004026665.1 Murina feae | reverse complement strand
CTGGGTCCATTCCAACTGTCCTCACCTACAGGCCTGGGTACCCCGCAACTGGCCTCCCCAGCAGGCCTGGATTGCCACCAACAGCCCTCCTCTGCCAGCCTGGTCACCCCAACTTTCCACCCAGGCAAGCCTGGTCCCCCCCAACTATCCTCCCCTTCAGGCCTGGGTCCCTCACAACTGTCCTCCCCTCTAGGCCGGGTCCCTGGCGCCTCCTTCCCAAGCGGGAGCAGCACCAGCCAAGTGACAGGGAGGGGTGGCCTTTCCACCCCGCAGGCCAAGTCCCCACGTGCGCCTCCTTCCCCAGCGGCTCTGAGCCTAAACGGAGCCGCTGGGGTGCAGGGCCTTTCTGCCCTGCAAACCAAGTGCCCACGTGCACCTCCTTCCCCAGCAGCTCTGAGCCTAAACGGAGCTCAGAGCCGCTGGGGTGCGGGGCCTTTCCGCCCCGCAGGCCAAGTCCTCCGCACCTCCTTCCCCAGTGGCTCTGAGCTCAGCGGCTCTGAGCCGAAAACGGAGCTCAGAACCGCTGGAGTGCGGGGCCTTTCCGCCCCGCAGGCCAAGTCCCCACGTGCGCCTCCTTCCCCAGTGGCTCTGATCCTCAGCGGCTCTGATCCCCAGCGGCTCTTAGCCAAAGCGGAGCTCAGAACCGCTGGGGTGTGGGGCCTTTCCGCCCCGCAGGCCAAGTCCTCCGTGCCTCCTTCCCCAGCAGCTCTGAGCCCAAGCGGAGCTCACAGCGCTGGAGTGTGGGGCCTTTCCACCCCATAGGCCGGGTCCCTGCACTCCTGGACCCTGCAAGGCAGCAGCCACCACCCGCCCAGCCCACTCTGCTGCCCACTGGTTTCCATGACTCACCCGCTGCTCTCTCCGTGGCTCCCGGCCACCATCTTGCCTGGGCTAATTTGCATACAGCCACTCTGATTGGCTGGTGGGCGTGGCTTACCCTGTCTCGGAGAAACGGTTAATTTTACTATTTTGCTTTTATTAGTTTAGATGACTGGGTTACCAGACATATCAAAGAAGAAAAAGCATCCTGGAAACAAATGACAGTGAAAACATAACAATCCAAAATCTATGGGGCACAATAAAAGCAGTCCTGAGAAGGAAGTACATAGATCTACAGGCCTACCCCAAAAAACAAGAGAAACTGGTAATAAGTGAGCTAACCCTACAACTCAAAGAGTTAGAAAGAGAGCAACAAGAAAAGCCCACAGTATCCAGAAGGAAGGAAATAATAGAGATCACATCAGAAATAAACAACATAGAGACCAAAAAAAAAATACAAAAGATCACAAAACCAAAAGCTGGTTCTTTGAAAAAATTAACCAGGTTGATGAACCTCTCACAAAGAGAGAGGACACAAATAAACAAAATCAGAAATGAAAGAGGTGAAGTAACAACTGACCCTACTGATATACAAAGGATTATCAAAAAATACTATGAACAACTCCACCCCAACAAACTGGACAACCTCGATGAAATGGACACATTCCTAGAAAAATACAAGCTTCCAAAACTCAATCAGGAAGAATCAAAAAACCTGAATAGGCCATAACTACTGATGAAATTGAAACAGTAATCCAAAAGCTTCCGGCAAACAAAAGCCCTGAACCAGATGGTTTCACATGGGAGTTTTACCGAACAGTCAAAGAAGAACTAAAGCCAATCCTTCTCAGATTATTCCAAAAAATTCAAGAGGAAGGCACACTTCCAAGCTCCTCCTATGAAGCCAGCATTACCCTAATCCCAAAACCAGATAAAGACACCACAAAGAAAGAGAATTGCAGGCCAATATCCCTGATGAACATAGATGCTAAAATCCTCAACAAAATTCTAGTAAACCGGATCCAGCATTACATTAGAAAGATCATACACCATGACCAAGTGGGATTTATTCCAGGAATGCAAGGCTGGTATGATATCTGCAAATCAATAAACATGATACATCACAGAAACAAATTGAGAGACAAAAATCACATAATCATATCGATTAATGCAGAAAAGGCATTTGACAAAATCCAACATCCTTTCTTGATAAAAACTCTCAGCAAAGTGGGAATAGAGGGATCATACCCCAACATAATAAAAGCCTTATATGACAAATCTACAGCCAACATCATACTCAATGGGCAAAAACGAAAACCATTTCCCTTAAAACAGGGACAAGACAGGGATGCCCACTTTCACTACTCCTGTTCAACATAGTGCTGGAAGTGCTAGCCAAACGATCAGACAAGAAGAAATGAAAGGCATCCAAATTGGAAAAGGAGTGAAATTGTCGTTATTTACAGATGACATGATACTGTACTTAGAAAACCCTAAAGACTCCATCAAAAAATTTTTAGATTGCCCTGACCGGTTTGTCTCAGTGGATAGAGCATCAGCCTGGGGAATGAAAGGTCCCGGTCAAGGGCATGTACCTGGGTTGCAGGCACATCCCCAATAGGGGATGTGCAAGAGGCAGCTGATCTATGTTTCTCTCCCATCAATGTTTCTAACTCTCTGTCCCTCTCCCTTCCTCTCTGTAAAAAATCAATAAAATATATATTTTTAATTATTAGATCTAATAAATGAATTTGGCAATGTAGCAGGACACAAAATTAACACCAAGAAATGTATGGCATTTTTATATGCCAATAGTGAACTTACAGAAAGAGAAATTTAAAAAACAATCCCATTTACCATTGCACCAAAAAAATTAACATACCTAGGAATAAATTTAACCAAGGATGTAAAAGACCTAAACTTGGAAAGCTACAGAACATTGAAAAAAGACATAGAGGAAGACATAAACAGATGGAAGAACATACTGTGTTCATGGATTGGTAGAATCAACATCATCAAAAGGTCCATACTACCCAAAGCAATCTATAGATTCAATGCACTCCCATTAAAATACCAACAGTATATTTCACAAATCTAGAAAGAATTCTTCAAAAATTCATCTGGAATTAAAAAAAAAAATCCTCAAATAGCTGCAGCAATCCTGAGAAAGAAGAACAAAGTAGGAGGGATCTCAATACCAGTATCAAGCTATATTACAAAGCCACTATTCTCAAAACTGCCTGGTACTGGCACAAGAACAGACCACTGGAATAGAATAGAGAACCCAGAAATCGACCCAAACCACTATGCTCAATTAATATTTGACAAAGGAGGCAAGACCATACAATGGAGCCAAGACAGTCTCTTCAATAAATGGTGCTGGGAAATTTGGTCAGACACATGCAAAAAAATGAAACTAGACCACCAACTTTCACCATACACAAAAATAAACTCAAAATGAATAAAGGACTTAAACGTAAGATGGGAAATCATAACAATATTAGAGGAATCCACAGGTAGTAAAATTTCAGTCATATGCCGAAAGAATTTCTCCTTCACTGACACTGTGCTTAGGGCAATGGAAACTAAAGGGAAAATAAACAAATGGAACTACACCAAAATAAAAAGCTTCTGCACAGCAAAAGAAACCACCAACAAAACAACAAGAAAGCCCACTGCATGGGAGAACATATTTGCCAATGATATCTCTGATAAAGGTTTAATCTCCAAAATTTACAGGGAACTCATACAACTTAACAAAAGGAAGATAACCCAATCAAAACATGGGCAACAGACTTAAATAGACACTTTTTGAAAGAGGACATAAATAAGGCTGAGAGACATATAAAAATAAGCTCAAAGTCACTAATCATCCAAGAGACACAAATCAAAATGACAATGAGGTATCACCTCACACCTGTAAAATGGCTATCATCAACAGATCAACAAATGACAAATGCTGGAGAGGATGTGGAGAAAAAGGAACCCTCCTTCACTGCTGGTGGGAATGCAGACTATTGCAGCCACTGTGGAGAACAGTATGGAGTTTCCTCAAAAAACTAAAAATGGAACTTCCATTTGACCTAGTGACCCCACTTCTAGGAATATATCCCAAGAAACCAGAAACACCAATCAGAAAGGATATATGCATCCCTATGTTCATAGAAGCACAATTTACCATAGCTAAGATTTGGAATCAGCCTAAGTGCCCATCAGCAGATGAGTGGATTAAAAAACTGTGGTACATCTATACAATGAAATACTATGCTCCTGTAAAAAGGAAGGAACTCTTACCATTTGCAATAGTATGGATGGAGCTGGAGAGCATTATGCTAAGTGAAATAAGTCAGTCAGAGAAAGATAAATATCACACGCTCTCACTTATTTGTGGATTATAATGAACAACATAAACCAATGAACAAAAACTGATGTAGAGAGAGAGAAGCATCGATCAGATGCTCAAAACTCAGAGGGAAGGTAGGAGAGGGTGGGAGTAAAAGGGAGAGATCAACCAAAGGACTTCTATGCATGCATATAAGCATAAGCGATGGACACAGACAACAGGGTGTGAGGGTGAGGGTGAGGGTAGGAGTGAGGGAATGAGAGCACATTGGGGGGATAAGGTCACATTTGTAATATCTTAATCAAAAAGGGGAAAAAAAGAATTATCATCACAGAATAGAGTCACCACTGCCTCTCTATACATAAAATGTCTGTCACCTTTCATAGAAAATGTAGACTGTCCTCATGGCCTTCATGGACAAGACCTGGACAAGGACGTGTTTCCTTAGTCTCTGTTGGGACTAACACATAAAATGGCCTCACTCTGAGAATTAATGCCAATGGCCACTTCACTGATGCTGAGGCAGAAACACATGTCCAAGTGCATTTGCTTATTTAGTGAATATTTATATGCCTCAGGCACTCGGCCACATCTCAGGCAGGCTCGTGAAATACCATATTCGGAAGCTTTACACTGAAGCAGAAAATCTTTGATAAACAGTGTGGAACTGACCGTGAAGTTAACGAGGATTTTATTGGCCTTACTGGAAGAATCCGATAATTCTCCCACCCCTTTTCCAGGGGGACACTAACTGACTGCCTCCCATGGGAGTGAGAGAGACTGACCCCTTCTCCAGCGTTGTCACAGCCTTCCCAGAAAAATAAGTCACACACCTGTCAAGATGGTGGCCTAGCCAAGCCTTCCATCAGTCCTGACAATGCTGACCACTGCACAAAGGAATGGCCTCCTATTATCTATTGTAGGCTATAGACTCCTTAGATCTGCAACCAGAGCTGGACCCAATGGACAGTGAATGGACACTCCCTGTGATATGTGCACCTTATACCAGTGAGCCTTTTACATCACCCTCTACAGACAAAGATGGGAGGGGCTTACTGAAGGTCAAGACTTACGGACACAGCTTTGGTCGACACTGTGTGCCAGGACTGAGGTACATGTTGTGCTTGACCATCCTGAGGCCATTCTTTTCTTTCTGTTACGAACTGTCTCAGAGTTGCTTGATTACAAGAATTCACTATTAAATAGACCCAAGAGGAATTTCCAAACTCAGAGGTGATTTTTAAAACCTCCCAGGGGAAGGTTTCTCAGTGTTGACATTTTAATATTTCACTTTGCATAACAGCTTAAGAAAATAGTTTCTATTTGCATAGCATTTTATAGTCTATAAAGTACTTTCATTTTCATTAGCCTCATATAACCATCAACACAACTCTTGAGGTAGAAGTTGTAATTATTGCTGTTATTATCCTCATTTTTAAGATGTGAAAAATGGTGCTAACAGACATTAAGGTATTTGCCAATGCTCCTGGCTTTGGTGCTAAGATTGGAACACAAACAAATCTTCTGGCTAAAATCCTGCAATTTTTTTTCTAGATCTCGCTTGGCATTTCTCTCACCCTTTGGCCAACAGCTTGTTATAAATAAGAATTATATCTTCTGTGTATTTGTTACAGAGCCCAGTACCAATATAAAATGCAAAATATATGAAGATTTTAATACTGAGCTTGTGGTAAACACTTTTACAAAATAACTGAATAGATGACATTAAACAATATTCAAAACAATCATGTCTATTTCTGCTATTACCTTCTCATTATTTGCCGCATCATTGTAATCATCATGAATCCACATTTTTCTTGTGTTTACATTACATGGGTAGTTGTGCCATTTTTATTGCCCACCTAATGTTCCATGATACTCACACACCATTAATTTACCAATCAATTTCTCCACTTGGGGCTTTCAAATTATTGTCCCATTTTTCCCTTAAAATAGAGTTATAATAGACCTGGTTCAGGAAGCCCTTCCCCTGTGTGTCCCTGGCTGTGTCTCTGCTGAGAAGCTGAGTTAGCCAGACAGGAAGAATTGTTGTTTGGATCTGAGCTACTTATTGGAAATTAAAGCTTTTGAGCTCAGGCCAACTGAGGCAGAATGCCTCTGGGAGCACAAGTGAGGAATCTTTGTTTTAACAAGCTTCCTGATGATTTTACACACCCTAAAGTTTGAAAGACACAAGTTATTTTTGTGTACCTAGACAAAGCTTAATTCTATAACCTTAGAGCTTCTCATTTGACTACATGAATCTAGTTCAGATGTTCAAATTCTCTTGTCCTTGTGTGCTTAGTGGACAGGGACAGGACTGGGTGGCTTGGTGAGGAATTGAAAATAAGGCTTCATCTCAGCCTGAAGAGGAGGCCACCTTAGGTTCTTCCCCAGGAGAATGAGTAGGGATCCAGTGAGGGGAAGGCTTTTGTTTAAGACTGTCTCTGGCACTTGTTCCAACAAGCCATTACCAACTACTGCATAAACTCTGTTAAAAGAACTTACACCACCCAAAAGAAAGACAACATTAAGCATTACTTTTGCAATCAGTTTGCCACTGTGTGCATATGTGTTTGTGTGTGTATGTGTGTTACTAAATATAAAGGGTCTGTAAACAAAGGAGATGAGATTGTCCCAAAGCGGTCCCCAGAAGAACCCTAAAGAATGTCTGTCTGAATTTTTTTTTTTTATCAAAACATTCATTTGATTGAAACTTGGGAAGTACTCCTATTTATTTATTTATTTATTTATTTACTTACTTACTTACTTACTTACTTACTTACTTTAATCCTCATCTGAGAACATGCTGAAGGAGAGAGAGAGGGGAGAGAGAGAGAGAGAGAGAGAGAGAGAGAGAGAGAGAGAGAGAGAGAAATCAATTGGTTGCCTTCTGACTGGGGATTGAGCCCACAACCCAGGTATGTAGCCTGACTCAGGGAATCCAACCAGTAACTTTTTGGTGCAATCTGGCCAGTGGGAAGTACTCCTTTTTACAGAAGTCATGCAACAAAAAGCTCTTCGGCATTTAGAGCCTGGTATTTGGAAAGGTACAACTCTGCTGTAAAATTTATTAGGATGCTCTCAGGTCTGTAGGTACAGATATAAGAGTTTACGCATTCCAGTGGCTGCCCTCGTCACTGTAGTATGAGTTTGGGAAACCACTGCAATTTGAGTTCCCAATGTCAAAGTTACCCTTGCTTAATGCATGGAAAAGCAAAGCAGGAGAGCTAGGCTCTTCCATGGTGATTTCTCTCGTGGTCTGGCTTGATGCATGGCCTTAGAATGTTATTCAGAAAAGCCTTCAGGTTTTGGAGTCAAGTAAACCTGGATTCAAATCCCAGCTTGGCATGATCTTATGTTGGTCTGCTAACCACTAAGCTACTCTGGATCTGCTTCTTTTCCTCCTATTTCATCAAAACATATTAGTCCTGTGGCTCATTTGCTCAATACCTTATTTCAGTAAAAGCCGTCTTGATAAACTATTTACAGAAAGTACTAATGGATTGATGTTTCACCCTTTCCAGGAAAGCATATGTGTTCTAGAAGTAGCCTTAATGCCTTAAACCAGTAACTTTCAAAATGATGACCACAGGTTTGGGGGCATGCCTTAAGCAGAGGCCCTATTGGTAGAGCACCAACCTTCCTTCCCCCTCGCCACCCACAGTAGCTCAACTTTGACTTGTCTATTTAGCAGAACTCCACCTAAAACATATATTTGAAAAAAGGAAAAAAGAAAAATACCGCTGCTGTGGTAGCCAGGATTATTCTAAAAAATGTGCTTCCACCCCAGGATTCTGTACCTAATCCCCAGAACCTGTGAGTATGATGAGCTACCACTCCCACAATTAGGTTATCATGGCATAGATAAAGGTCATATTGCATAGTGACCTTTAGGGAGATTATCCCATGGCCCTTAAAAGTATAGCACTTTCTCTAGCTGATGGCGGGGGAAGGAGGTAAAGAGATTGGAAGCAGGAGGAAAATTCAACATGCAACTTTGCTACTTTGAAGATGGAGGGAGACTAAGGATTATTAAGCACTTAAAATGTGCAAGGCATTGCCCACACACCGACATGAAGTAGGACAATCCACTCCTATTTCATAGACGAAAGAAGAGAATTCAATAGAGATTAAGAAATTTCCAAAATAGAAACAGACTCATAGATACAGAAAACAGACAGGCAGCTTTTAGAGGGAAGAGAGTTTGTGGGGCTGAGTGAAAAAAAAGGTGAAGGGATTAAAGGGGAAAAAATCCTCATAGACATAGGCAATAGTAAGGTGATTACCAAAGGAAAAGGGAGTTGGGGTGGGGGGATGTAGAAGAGGGCTCCTATGTTCTAAATAGCATAGATACCCATTGATTTATAGAGATTATTTTTTAATAGAGGCTGGATCATTTTACATATTTAGTTATTTAGCCAACTTTTAGCTTTCTAAGCTAAATGTAGCAAAAATACAACAATGATAATAATAAGTGCAGTTGCTGAGGAACTACTTGCCCTGTGTTTAGCAAGTTTTATCCTTTGCTCTTCCCAAGGGACCCAAGGCCATTATCCACATTTTGCAGATAAGGAAACTTGAAGGGGTGAAGCAGCTAGCCCAAGCTATATCCAATGGTATATACAGGGTGGGGCTGACAGTCAAGACATGCCTAGACCCATCCTAACTTATAAAAGAGATATGCCATATCTAATCTAGTAAAAGAGTAATATGTAAATTAACCATCACTCCAAGACACCTAAGCCACACCCACTATCCAAGCCATGCCCACCAGCCAATCAGAGCAGCTGTATGCAAATTAATCCAGCCAAGATGGTGGCCGGCAGCCACAGAGTTAGAGCAAACAGAAGGCTTCCATGTGCAATGGAGGACACTGCCTGCTTAGGCTGGCTGGGCCTCTGCTCAAAGCAACAATGTTTCAATTACAGAAGCCACAGAGCTGAAGCAAACAGGAGGCTTTGTTGCCTGCTTAGGCCTCAGCTCAAGGCAACAAAGTTCCAATTATAGAAGATAAATAAACCCCAGAAACCTGATCCCAGCCAGTCTCGCTGAGACGTTGGGTCCATGGGAGCTATGGGCAGCCTGAAAACAGCCCTCAGCCCCTCACCCAGGATGGCCACACCCCCATGGGGTGAGGGTCCCCACTGGGGAGCTTAGCTAGCCTGCAAACAGCCATCAGCCCCTCACCTAGGCTGGCCAGGCACACCAGCAAGTGGACATCCCCCAAGGGGTCCCAGACTGCGAGAGGGCACAGGCCGGGCTGAGGGACACCCCTACCCCTACCCCACCCCCGGCTGGCAAGTGCACAAATTTTTGTGTACCGGGCCCCTAGTTTTGTGACACTTATGCTTCTCGGAGGTGTTTCATTCTGTTTCATTTTAAAGTCACTCTGTTTATTTGGGGCATATTTCCATTTTTCCCTCTAAGATTACACCTTAGGAACAGGGAGCTGGTGGTCCAGAAAGCAGCAAATGTGTCTCTAAATGCACTGACATTTAATGGAAACTTGGACAGAATCAAGGAACAGCAGGGTTACTCACACATCCTATGTTTTCCAAGACTGGAAAGAGGGATTCTCCTATCCCAAGTAACTCTGTGGGTAGGCTTGACAGGACTTTCTTAGTTTGGGCACTGAGAGTCCCACATCCCAGGAAACGTCCTAGCCCAATAACATGATGGTTGTTCACCCCATCTGTAGGGGATGAGGAAAGAGCAGACAGCACTCTGAAGTCAGCTGGGGATAAAGGAGCACCAGTCTCCACCAGGCTGTCAGTGGTATATTGCACATTTTTACTTCCTTTTCTAATGAGGAAAAATCTTTTTTTTTGTCAAGAAAAAGATACCCCTTCATCAGATAGGTCTCAGAACAAGAGCTTCAGGGTCTATTTTTATTCCAAGAACCAGGACAATGTCCATGAAGAGCCCCTGAAAAGGAGGGTTTTTTTCATTTCTCTACAAGAAAACATGCCCGACTCAGGCTCCCACCCCAAGTGTGGCTAGACATACTCTTCATTTTGGGTGTATGACCACTTAGGGGGGTGATCTGACCAGCTCAAATCTGCCTCGCACTTGGATGCCTAGATATTCATCACTGGGGCAGCATCCTGGGTGTGTGTACAGATCCTAAGTGTCAGCACTAAGAAAAAAAAAAATCAGACCAAAACTCAGAGTCACCCACCATCTTAAATGTTTGGCGTTGTGTTGACAAAACCTGAAGATGTTTTTACTGAGATCCCCAATGCTGTCCTCTCGCGCTTCCTTCCTGTGTAACTTGAATACCTCCTTCAGATCCCAGCATAAGCTTCACTTCCTCTAAGAAGACTTCCCAGACCTGTCATTGCCTACCGCTTACAACACATGGCACCGGGCACTCTCCTTTTACATCTTCACCTCATCGGGCAATCACTCGCTCATTTGTCCTGATAGATTTTGGGGACAAAACTATGTCTGCCTTCGTTCTACCCCCAGCACCTCTCACACAAGTCCTGGTACATCACGGGTGCTCATTAAATAGCTTTATATTCAGTTCAATTGAGTGTTCTTGACCTAAACGTTACACGCACTTGTTAAACTTTTCAAGAAACAGGATATTATTTTTACTCTTATTGGGATGCTTGTCTCTGTTCTTCTGGGGGGAAAAATAAAAGGGAAAGTGAATGAATAACTACTGGCAGGGTGATCCCAATTGACTACCACAGAGCTCTATGAAGTATGAGACTATGTATTATTATTTCCATTTTATAGATGAGGGAGATGAATTGAGAGCCACATATGAGAAAAGAGGAGACAGGGATAGCCCCCAGCTGTCCTCAGGAGGATGGGGCACAACTGCTAACAGAGCACTAGTGCCCTCAACTATGGGCTCAGTCTGAAACCCAGGGGCAGACGGCATATGATCTCTAGAAGACTGGATAGGAAAAGTCGAGCTAGATCTCTTCGCTAGCATTTGTAAGAATGTCCTTCTACTTTATCTCTTGCCCTCTTATCACTTATCCCCAGGCAGACCAGGAAGCCAAACAGAATGGAGAGCAGCTGAATTTAAAGTATTTTGATGCCATTATTTTTTCTAGTTTAATAAATTAAAAACATACAGGTTTGGTTTCAAACTGATACACTCGGGCTTAGAAATAGATATTTTGTTTTCCCTTTTGGTTGGACTTTTTTTTTTTTAATAACATCAGTTGCATTCATGGATGAGTAAACAATAAATATTTGATTTCAGCTAAGTGTTCAGTAAATTAGCATGGCTCACTCCCTTATCAGTTCACAGCTCACTTCATTCCTAGCCCCTGAGAAAAACCGCAATTCCTTGCCCACCACACCACATCACTTTGGCCCCATGTTGGAACACCTCGCGTGTTAACACACAGAGGGCAGCCCCTGACCACTGAAGGGAAGGGTGACATGGAGATCTTTGCATAAATTCAGCTCAGGCTGCCAAGGGGCTCCCAGATGCCCCACTCACTGGCTGGTGACAAACCACACCAAGTAGCACTTGTTCCAGGAAGACAAATTGATGCAGGATCAGTGGGAGGTAGGATTAGTGGGAGGTAGAAAGCTTGTCCCAAGGTATTCACTCCATTAGACAATCCAGAAAAATGTTGGCTTTACTATTCCAAGTTTCTACTTGCCAAATCAGCTCTGGCACAAGACCACAAAAGCTCTCTTTTCATCATCTTTTAAGAGGCTCAACGTAAAGGAGATAAGGGGCGGTGTGCTGACAGAGAGAAACAGCATCCTAGGAACACCTTAGGATTCCTTCTTCCCCAGGGAGCCTTTCCTGATCACCAAGGCAGAGCTCGAGATCCCTCCTCTGTGAGTCTTGTCTCACAGCTCTCTATGGTGTACATTGCATGTTGTCATATTTGCCTCCCCAACTAGACTGTGAACTTGGGGGCAGGGGATTTGTCTTAGTTACCTTTCCGCTCAAGCACCAGCTCCTAGCAAGAACCTTGTGCATAACCTGAGTTCAATGACCTGTATTTAGATTCTACCTACATGCAAACATCCTATGCTCGATAAGCATTTGTTGAACTAAACCCAGAATGGCTATGCCCTGGACAGAGAATGTATTTTTTCAGAAAACCTATCAACCAAACAGTTTGAAAACAAATCTTTATCCTTGACTTAAGCATGGGGTTTCTATTCACATGGTTTTGTTTTTTTCAAGACTTTCTTCCTCCTTTTATGACTGAAAATGCCACTGTCTTACACCATCCAGGGTGCAGGCCCTGGTGTTTGATGGACATGTGTTGATTAATACATCTACACTCAGAATTAACTAGCACTTTCTGATGTCACTAGTAAGGAGAAGCCACATGGCAGGGCCTCAACTGTCAAGAGAATGCATGGGACCCCCCTATTTTATTTTCTTCTCCCAAGGAAGTATGTGAATTCATGAAGCCACCTGTACTGTGTACTTACTCAAATGTGAGTGTGGCAAACTAGGGAGCAGCTGTCTGTCTGGGGTAAGGCCAGGGGTATCCTCATTCCCTAGTTGTCATATCTTTACCAGCTCACAGCACTTTTAGACAAAACCGCCAGCTAAGATAAAGCTCACATTATTGGGTAATTTCATTTTTATGTCATCCTCACTCATCATTTATTTATATATTTGACAAGTGCTTATTGAGCATCAACTAAGTAATAAGGGCAAGAACAGGTCCTTGAGAAAGACCTGTGTGCAAAGGGGGGAGGAGGAAGAAGAAGAGGAAGAAGAAGAAGAGGAGGAGGAGGAGGAGGAGGAGGAGGAGGGGAGACGGAAGGAAAAGGAGAATACCCACTGTGAACAGCCTGCTGGGGACTGGCTTTGTTTATTTATCCCAGGATCCTTGTGCTAGGTTCAAGAACACAGGGAGATGAAGCAGGACCGAGATGCCAAGAGCCAGTGCCCACAAGCAGCCCAACAGTCATTGTGAGAAAGAACTACAGGCCACATGGGGAGCACCTGGCTGTCCAGGTCCAGCTCTGCTTTTGGACTAACCAAGGGCAATGTTTTGCAGAGGATAGCAAAATGAGCCCAATATTCAGTGGCTTATGCTAGCTTACCTGGATATTGCTTATAAAGATTTTAATTAGGTTACTCAGTAACATGGTTTACCCTACAATAGCTGAAGCCCACATCGTGTTCAACACATGTCCAATTTGTAACCACAACTTTAAGTTATAGATCAAAACTGACAAAATTCTCAGAATCCCCCAAACATGCTTCCCACATTATCCCTCTATTTCTCTCCAACACCACAGGTTACTCACATGGGTAATTTGTCTCACTACCCAGACCGTGGTGCGGTGCGCAGCGTAGTTTGTTAAGACCAGTTCATGTCCTAAGGGCTCACAGCATGCCATTCCACAGGCTATTCACACCCCACATTTGAAATGCAACTTTGATCCTTTCTATGACAGCTTTCTGCGTGGGTGTTGCAGTTCAATTAAAGGGGAAAGAATGAATGAGATCAATGAGATCCAAAAGAGGAGAACCAGAACAACCGACGCATTTGAGGGAGAGAAGATAGAACAAGGAGCCTTCATAAAACTTTACCAAAGGGCTTTGAACCATTCCTTGAGCCACTCAGATG
Source organism: Murina feae (assembly GCA_004026665.1). Classification (NCBI taxonomy): domain Eukaryota; kingdom Metazoa; phylum Chordata; class Mammalia; order Chiroptera; family Vespertilionidae; genus Murina; species Murina feae. The sequence continues at coordinate 5,534 of PVJC01033586.1, read as the reverse complement.
CTTCCTGCCACATTTTTCTCATTTCTAAGCCATGGCCAGGAGTTTTGAACTAGGACCATCTATTCCCTTCGATGGAAATCATTGAAGTACTACCTGGTTTCTTCCTGCGTTTCAAGTGTTTAATACACATCACGTGTGTTCGTTCTCATACTGGAATTCATAGTAGAATTGTCTTCACTTTACATCATGTCAAAATTTAAACATTAAAAGAAAAAGGAAAGTTTATTGAAGAACAAATGATGGTAGCAATGCCGAGAGGTCAGGAGGAGAAGGGGATGAGGTGAGACTGGAGGTCAGCCAGTATAATCTAAGGGTAAAATCATGTCGCACATGCACTAACTGACCCTCTAGCCAGGACAACTGTGTGTCTTTGTAGAGGCCTTCAGTTTCTGGGGCGCTCACTGAGCCAGACTCCTGAAGGCAAGCAAACAAAGAGCTGTTCTGTCTCATATTTTTGTTGGACACCCAAGTGCCTTTGAAAAAGAAGGAGAATCTACTAGTAGATTAACATTAAGAAAAAGTCAGGATTAGGAAGAGGGAAAAAAATAAGAGAGGCTATGGTAACTGTAGTTCTGCAGTCGACACAAAGCTAAGGCTAGCAAACTCCTGGCCAGCAAGCAGCCCCTGCTTCCCTTAACACTGTTAACAGTCATGGAGCAGAAGGGGTGACATATGCGCACCAGCAGCAGGAGGGCCACCGAGGCTGCAGAGGCAGCAGGAGGCCCCACTCGGCCCCAGAGTTCTGACCCACCCCTCCAACCCTGCCCCTTCCAGCATCGCTCAACCCAGTCAAGCCTGTTCAACAATTTCTTTCTGAAATAGTCTCTTTGATGCAGCTTCATTCTGTGTTCAGTGACATGAAAGAGATACTGATGCTGATTATCAAAGGCATGTGCTCCAACACCAAGCGGCTAATGCCTGGGGGATGTAACTTGATCGCTTCCTCTGTCTTCAACATCCTCCCTCGGCTGTGCAGGGCTGGGATGGGTGGTTAGTAGCACATCTTTTTTTCCCCTAAAAATTTCACAGCAGATATTCATCTGAGTTGCGGGGAGGGGGAGAAACATGAATTAATACCTTAAGCTTGTAGGTCACACTCCAGCAAACAGGCTCCACTAAGCTAAAAGCCATGGTCGCTGAGAGAAAGCTGACACCTGGGGCTCCCAGGGGGGCAGGTTCCATTGCAGAATCCTCTCAGCATCCAGTCTCTTTCTTCACAGATTCCATCAGGGGGAGCGTGCCCAGATGTCCTCCCACGGAACTCTAGGTCCATCACCTCCTCAGAATAAAAGATCTGGCACCTTCCTGTACTTGGCTAATTATTTTCTGTTCTAGACATTCAAGATATGAAATGTCTGACTATACAGATATTGGGTGAATCTGCAAAGTTATAGCGGAACAGCATACAACCACTAAAAATTACATTTAGAAGACTATTCCATGACGGACAAAAATGCTCATCGTGTATCACTAAAGGGAAAAATGGAATACAAGACAAAATGTGCAGAATGATTTTAATTTTCTAAAAATTAAATACAGTAAACCAAGTATGGCTGTGTCTGCACAAAAGAATGTCTGAAAGGAGCTCTGCCAAACCGGCAGCAGTGGTCATGGCAGAGCAATGGGACTGTGCGTGGTCTTTTTCTGCTTGTATACACTTTCTAATTTGTCCACAAAGTGCATTGTTTCCTTAATTATGAAAGTTTAGGATTTGACTGACGGATGCATAGTAAGGAAAAGGAAACTGACCTTTTAAAGAAACTGCCCATGTGTGTGGATAGAACATTTGAACATGGCCATAGACGGATAAGTTTTAATTACTTTTTATGCAATTTTTAAAAGAGCCAATAACACAACACGCTTTTTATACCTGCTAATTAGACCTGCTGAGTCACCCACCTCTTGGCACCAGCAGCCATCAGGAGAGAAACCTCAACTTAAATTATGAAAATGCGGTGGCCAAAATTGTCTATCTCTAGTCACTTCCCATCAAGCTCTTCATGGAGGAATGTGTTAGGATCACACACCTTTGTTGCTCTGGTTCTGGGATCGAATGAGGCAATGAAGGGAAACTGTCAATCAAACCTCACCATACAAAAACGGTTCTTGGTTCTGTCATCAGCTGTGTGTATCTGGGAATGATTCTCATACCAGTCTAACCCTCTATCTACCATGAACCTTTTCTGTTGAGGCGGGCGTAACTTTTAGATCTGAGTAGATGCCCCTTCTTCATGGTCTCAATGAAGATAGTGAGGCCATGGAAGATTCTGAGGGGACGGGGAACCCATCTAATAGAAGAAGGACACAGAAAGGAGAAACCCGGGAAAGACTAAGAACAGTTAATAATTAGATGAGGGTCTTCAGTGTCTGACCCATTGAAGTCATCATTGCGATGAACAGGATGAAAAAGAAAATATTTTTCGGATAGCACAACAGTTAAAATTCTACTGGGATTTTTTGCCATCTAGACACACACACACACACCAGGACGCCCACAGTATTTTCCTCTTCAACAACTGGTTGGTAAGGCTATTTTACTGTCAGTCATGAGGCTCCCCTGGGCTTTCCAGCATTAAATGTATCAGCAGGCGGATAAACAGCCCAAATACTAAAGGCCATCTAGGCAGCCAGCTCCCAGCTCCAGGAGTCTGGTGTCCTACTACTAGATTTACCGCAGTGGGAATGGGGAATGAATATTGCAAAGAGCACTTCTCTCACCCTCACTAAACTAATATTTGGTCTCAGGCCCTTGGAACAAAGCACAGCCACGGTATCTGTTGAGCGACCCTGTGCATAAAAGACTAGTCAAGTGTAGAATTGGAGCCCAATAAAAAAGGGAGGAAATTAAGTGCATTTCTCATTTGTTGTGTTTTTAAAATAACTCTTTACCTTCCTAACAAGGACCAAGCATGACCAGCTCAGAGCCTCTCACCTCTCAAACAGTGGCTCCACCCACCACCCACACCTTTCCCACAGGCCAGGGCCCAGGGCCATTCAGGTTTCCCCAGATAGCCCACCAGGCTGCTCCACCTCTCCCCTGCGCATTAACTCCACATTCAGTGCTCCTGGCACAGCAGGAGGGCATTGGCCATGGTCCTTTGCTCTGAGGGGTGTCTAGCCAGAGCAGAGACCCTCTCCCATCTCATTAGCTGAGAGTCCTGTCTATCTTCCCTAAATTCATGGCTCACAACAGTGACTCACTGAACCAGACAAAGCCAAGCCAGGCCATACTCAGGCCAGGCCCTCCTGCAGGCCCACCCTCCTCTCCTTTGCCCTGAGACCCCAGTGGACATCTTCTACCTTCTACTGCCCCCAAGTGGCCAACAACAGAGACCCAGTGGCTGCCACGTGGAGGGCTTCCAAGTGCAGGTGTTGTCCTGCTTCCCCCGCAACATGTCCCTTCAGCAGCATGGAAATCTGATTCCAACTATTTACTTTCCCTTTAGAAGGTCCATAATCCCCCTGGACATTGGCTCAGCCACACGCCTGCATGCATGCAGCCCAGGGCTCAGCTCCTGGGAGGTTTTCCTCATGGAGCTCCACATGATGAAGAGAAGAAAACACAAAACTGCAAAGCAAGAGAACCAAGTTGTTATCCTGGCCACTCCTGTCTTCCTAACAGCTCAAGCCAAGTAAGTTAGCTCCCCAATGTTTGTTTGTTTTTTTTGTGAGAAAAACAAAAATAGTAACACCTTTTCTACCTATTCAGAGGAGGGAGGTGAGAAATGTGCTCTCCCCAAATAGGATTACCAAGTAAAATGCAAGATGCCCACTTAGATTGGAATTTGGAAAAACAACAAATAAATGTTTAGTGTAAGTACATCGCAAATGTTTCATGGGACATATTTATAAATGTTTTCATCATTTATCTCAAATTTAAATGTAAGTGGGCATTTGGTTTTGCAAGGTTTGATATGTTTGTTTGTTTTGTTTTTCAGGGTTTTTCCCCCCTAAATCTGTCAACCTTATGCCAAATGTCAGTCATCCCTACTTTCGCAGGAGTAGAATTTGTTAAACACCTCCACAGTCTGCCTCCCAGCAGCACTCTCACGTGGTTGACGCAGGGCTAGCAGGGAGGAACAGAAGTAGCCCCAGGACTTCCCACTGAAGGGTCCTGCACAGAGAGGTCTGTGAGCTGCCCCCTTCCTTCTGTGAGTTGCTCCCCTCCTCCTGCAACCCCCCCCCCCCACTTCTGCTTATGCCAGGATAAGAACACCAGCTGGCCTCGGGAGTTATCTCTTATCTGATCCCAGCTGATATTTTTTTCAAAGTCAGAGATTAAAAATACTTTTAAGGCTTCAACATCTCCCAAACATCTGTTATTCATTTTCTTTGGTCTTGATTTTTGTCTTAATCTCATATAAGGGTTCAGTCACGCATTTGACTATCTGATTTGAGTTCTGAGCCAATGGCGTTCTGAAGTTGGTATTTTTCTCTAGATGGGCAAGATAACACCTATATTTGCTTCCAAAGCTGTTTGACACCCACTGCCTCATTTCATCTTTATACATTGGGAGACAGTGTGGTGCAGGGCAGGAGACCAAAACCCTGGCCCACACCATCCATACTCCAGACCAATGACATCAGCATCTCTGGGGTTGGGAACCCTGACATCAGTGTTTCCCAGGATCTCCAGGTGACTCCATGCTGACTTCAAGGACCCCTAGTGGGTGGAGGTAAGTCCAAGATTCTCTAGGAACAAAGGTAAGATCTGAGTCAAATACATCTGTTCAGATTCCAGTATCCAGAAGACAGTGGATTATTAAAAACTCCCAGGGAACAAGAAACAGAAGGGAGAAAATAATACTGGATGCCATCTACTCTAAACCTGAGACAATAACTAAGGAATATTGCAGCACATCACACAATGCCCTATGTAGATTGTTGTTTAACAATTTTTAAATAATAATTATATATCTCAGAGAAAAACATGGAATAGATAACATAACCTAGAGAGTGTATTTAAAAAAAAAAACAGATCTGGAAAAGATAAACATCACTGCAAACAATGCCCTCTGAAAAGGGTCAGAAAAAGGGACTCCAAGGAATATGTGGTTAGTGAACATAGAGTAGAAGACAATGAGAACAGAAAAGTTTAAGGAAGTCATTTTGGAGGTCTAGAATGAAACAGGAACATTTTAGCAAGGATTTGCTTTGATTAAGTATTCTAGCTGCATTCAGGTTTCAGGGTAAGGGTGCCTGCTCAGTGCTGAATGGGGTGACAAGTGATGTTCTGCTCTGGTAAAAAAAAAAAAAAAAAAAAAAAAAAAAAAAAAGGCCCCTTCTGGGAGGGTTCAGGAATCCCTGACAACAATAAGTTCACTTCCCCTAATGTGAGCAGACAGTTCTCTCTTACCATGTTTAGAAGTCAAAAGAGAAAACTTTTCAAACACAAAGAAAGATGGAGTACTGGGATATAAGATCCTAATAGTGGTAGACACCTGAGATTACCCAACTCCATGTCCCAGTACCAGCTTGCATCTCAGGGAGAGATTGTGTATGTCAACAAGAGGTGTGTTGCCAGCAGGAAGTCT
>PVJC01033585.1:0-19289 GCA_004026665.1 Murina feae | reverse complement strand
CCTGGCAGCAGGACGAGACATCTGTGGTTTGGGTTTTGGAGGTTAACTTTATGCACACCTTCTCATTGCCTGCAAACCTGAAAGCAGGGAAGAGCTAGTGGGAACATGTCAGACCACGTGCTCTTCTACAATTTCCCCTCATCCTCGCCAGCATCTTCCTTACACTGAGCACTGTGGAGGCATCTAGGAAGAGTCAAGGTCCAGGATCCAAGAGCTCGCTTCTCAAGCCTGGATGGGGCATCCGCGGGGCTCACAGTGGCGGAAGGACAAACAGCACTGAGTCAGCTTAGTGAAATTCAAATCGGATGCTTCTGCCTGCGTCACTCCACCTCTGCCAGCCATGGGCCCAACATCCAAGTCTCAGTGTGTTCATGTGTGAAGTGCAGGGCTGGAGGGCTCTATGCAATGACCTCCAAAGTCCCCAGGTTCTGAAATTCAGTTCTAAGAACAGTATTTCCAAAAGTGTTTTCTACTCACATCAAAAAATATTTCATATAACAAAGTATTTTTAAATATAGTACCCATGTAGATATTGGTTCAAAGCAGGAAGAGAATGTCTCAGGGTTTTATTTTCCCACATCCAAGCTAAACAAAATTAATAAGAAGGGGAAATTCTTCAAATCTTTACAAATTCTTACAACTGAATGCAAAAAAACTCTGAAATGGTCTCTTTTTTTTCCTATTACAATTGCTACTAAAGTAGGTCACCTAAGTAATAAATATTGAAAGCATTTAACCAAATTCAAACATCTGTTCCAATCCTCTTTTAGGGCTCAGTCCAGCAGAAACCAAATACCTACTGCCCTCCAGGCCCTGAAGGAGCCTCACTGCCGAGAATGTGGGCGTTTTTCTAAACCCAACGTTACCTGGTGGGAAAACTATGGCTCATTTCATACGTCTGAAGGACAATGAGAAACGTTAACACACACACACACCCCTAAAAACTACAAAGCACCATAAAATTGTCATCTATGACCCTCTTATCCTTCTTGTAATAATATAGTTTCACAGATCTTGACATTTGTGCAGCACTTGTAAAGCCCATGCATTTCTTATGGAGTACAGCTACATACGTTATAAAGCCCACACCATATTGTTCTGAGTTCCCATGGGTGTCAACTTCCAGAAGTCTGCAGAACTTCTTTCACAATTTCTTATTGTACAGAACTTCCATTTTCATTGTTATGAAAATACTTTATTTCACCTCCTCCCTCTCTCCCCTCCTCTCTCTCCCTCTCTCTCTCTCTCTCTCTCTCTCTCTCTCTCTCTCTCTCTCTCTCTCTCTCTCCTCCCCCCACCCAGGATATTTTCCCATTGATTTTAGAGAGAATGGAAGGGAGGGAGAGAGAGACAAAGAGAGAAAAACATCGATGTGAGAGAGACACATTGATTGGTTGCCTCCTGCACGTGTCCTGACCAGGGCTGGAAAGGAGGTACCTGCCCTTGATCAGAATCAAGGTACCTGCCCTTGACTGGAATGGAACCTGGGACCCTTCCGTCTGCAGGCCAGTGTTCTATCTGCGGAGTCAATGCAGCTAGGGCTCACCTTCACTACTGAAGAATTTCTCTTTGGACCTAAAATTCCAAGTACATACTGTTTCTTTAGCTATCTTTTACAAAAGTTTATAAACCAGTTTCTTTACAGTTTAGAAATGTTCCACCATTCTATAACTTCCTTTGTTCCCCCAGAGAAGTCATTCATCATTTATATCATTGTTCCAGTGTATGTGATATAACTTTTTACTCTGGCTGCTTTCAAGGTCTTCTCTTTAGCTTCAATTTTCAGCTGCTTTACTATGAAGTGCTGAGATGTGGTCTGCCTTGTACTCATGTTACTTGACATTGGAATCTTACATGAGTGAGTTTGTTCTTCACCTGGGAAACTGTCAGCCATTATTTCTTCAAAACCTTTTCCTGCCATATTATCTTCTTGCCCTCTAAGACACAATTGCAGGTATATTAAATTATTTTATACTAGAGGACCGGTGCACAAATTCATACACAGGTGGGGTTCAGCTGGCCTGCCCTGATCAGGCCAATTGTGACTGGGGGAGGTTGGCTGGCCCTACCTCTGATCAAGCCTGTTAGCCAACCGCAGAGTGCGTCATAGTGACCGGTGGTACTGGTGGTTCCGGTGGTTCTGGTCGCTTGGCTTTTATATATAGAAATTAATTTCTGGATAAAAGCACCAAGACTTTGTCCACTTTTAATCACTTTTCTCTTACTTTTCGATAGGGGGTAATTTCTATTGATCTAGCATCTAGTTTAATGATGCCGTTTTACTTCCACTTTCTTTGTTTTCTACTTTTCTATTAAAATTCCCCATCTGTGGTTTCATTATGACTATTTTCTTGTAAGTCAAGCATATTTATAATAGCTTCTTCTAAAGTCCTTGTGCAGTAATTCTAGCATCTCACTCCTCTCAGGGTTGTTTGTTGTCTATTGACTGCTTCTTCACTTGACGATGAGTCATAGTTCCTTTCCTTCCCAGGATGTTAGTGTAGGAAGGATATCATAAATACTGTTTTGTAGAGGTTCTGTATTTTTTCCTGAAGGATGTTTCATTCCACCAGACAGCTACTTGGCCAGATTCAAACTCCAGTTCTGTTTGCCTTATGGTGCACAGTGGCTGGATCTGCTCAGTTCCTTCAGCCTTCCAGCTGCTGCTTTTCAGGGGAACTTCAGAGTCTCCCCAGTGGTCAGCCAAGAATGAGGGCAGAGTTTATATTCAGATGGAGGGGCTCCCTTTTCTCCAGCCACAAGTGCCATTCATCTCCTAACTCCTCAAGCTAGTAACTGCCTCTTTCTGCTCTCAGTCCAGCCACCCCACGTGGCATAGACTGGGGAATGACATCAAGCAAAATCAAAGCAGAGTCTATAAACGTTGACTTTACCCAGTGCAATTCACTTCTTCCAAGAATCAATTCCCCCCAATTTCTGTCTGTTTTCAGTTGTTATCTGGAGCCTTCAAATAATTGATTTTATATTTTGTCCAGAAATTATAATTGTTTTCTGCCGGAAGGTTAGTCTAATAAAAGTTTGCTACTATTAGTATTGTCAGAATAAAAACCTTCCCCATTTATACTTAAAAAGCAGGTCTCTTTAATTGAAGATCACTATTATTTTACATTGATATTTACATGATTGTTTTTAAAAAGCACAGAATAGGAATACAATTCCTTGCCAATTTTTAAGTAATTAGACTCCCTAAGGAATAGTGAGGCCCTTAGTTTTCAGTTTTAAACCAATTATATGTTTACACTAATATAAAAATCACACACACACACACACACACACACATATATATATATATATATATATATATATATATATATATATATATGGCTAATATGCAAAGTGTCTCCTTGGGAGATCGATTGGGAGTTCAGCCAGCAGCTTGGGGAAGGGAAGCCCCAGCCGACAGCCAGAAGGCCCCTATGGCCCTGACTACCGACCAGGCCTAGAGACCCTACCTGTGCATGGATTTCATGCACCGGGCCTCTAGTAGAATATAATCTTGGAAATGGCCACATATGGGTATTTATATTTGGTGATACAATTATCTTTAAAGTAGGGAAAAAATATGTCCTCTTTAGAGAAACAAGGAGGATTTTTTCTCATTTGGAAGATAGCATGGCCTCGAATGTAGTTCAGGAAGCCATGGTGTTGCCATCATACGCAGAGCAACTCATGAAGGCAGTCTGTTTGCCAAGGCCAGCAGGATTAATCACATTTCTGGCAGCCTGGGAATCTATGAGCTCTAACTCACTGAACAATCAAATAGCATCATTATGTGGTACTCACTGAGCACTACAAGCCAACTGGAATAAATGGCTGTATGCAATTCCCCAGGCTTCATCTGCAGTTCATGTGATAATGGTCTGGCGTTCTACATCCAGCAAGGAGGACAGTTCTAACTTTGTTGATGGAAATCAATGTTCAGACAGCTAAAGACTTGAATGCCATCCAGTCCATTCACCTCATTCTACAGATGGAGAAACTGAGGGCCAAAGGAATTAAGTAAGGTATCCAAATATGACAAAGTTAAGTAATTGTCAACAATATCTTACACTATTCCTCCCAGATTCAGGGGGGAAAGTTAATCATGAAAGCTATATCAGAGATAGGAGCATTAAGAGAAGGAGAAAACAAAACTCCTTAAATTTTTACTCTCTCACTGCTTGGCAAAAATGAGCATTTAACCTCATTGTGTCTTTAAAAAATAGAGACAGCAAAATAAAACGTTTCCCAAAAGAATTATCTTGCAGAATGATTAATAAAAAGAATTGCAAATCGTTCAAAATATGAAGAACTACAAAAGCTCCATTGAAAGTTGTATATCATTAACTTGCATTACTAACCTGCTACCTTTTCTTGCCAGAATCCATTTATCCTGCTAAAATCTCTTTTCACATCTTTCAGTTCCACATTAAACTACCCATGTGGGACCCAGGAGATGCTAAGTTCTAAGCCCTCATTTGTTGAAAAGTTGAAAATAAAATAAAAAGGATTGGTGATTTCCTCATTTCTATGAGATTTTCCAAGAAGGCCAAGGCAAGTCCTATGAGATCATCATCATGATTATTACTTTATATTACTGTAATAGCTCTCTTCCACGGAGTTCAATTAGTTGGCTTCTGATAAGTGTAGTTTCACAATCATTATTTCTCTTCAACAGAAAAAATTGCATATTTAAAACCAAAAGAATAAAAATAATCTTGGTGTGCGTGCGTGTGTGCGTGTGCGTGTGTGTATAGACGTATAGACACACACACATATGTGTTGTAACAGTTGTCTGGGTTCTTAAGAATGAAATCAAGAGAACAATTTGGAAATATTTACACTGGCAAACACAGAACCCACAAAGTTAGAACATTTAAAAATATATATTTTGAGCTGGCCTATCTTAGCTGCCAAAAAAATCTGCCAAGAAACTGTTTCAAAATGCTTGGATTGTTCGAACCACCTTCCCCCCTCACCCCCCAAACTGTTTCCACCAGGCAGTAAATAAAATCCCATCAATCTCATGGAGTGCAGGGAGGGCAGAGCACAAGACCATGGAGGGAAAGAAGGGCAGGCCAAACCCGCTTGCATTTAACCATCTTAACTGCTATAAACCAAATATTTGATTTTGCTCACTTATTTCCCTTTGAAAATACACGCAAGTGAAACAAAGATTGGATTCAAATATGTGAGGGACTGGTTAGAATGTTATGAATAAAGTGTTAGTTCGTTGAAAGATATGTTCCCCTCTAGAGAAGGTCTGCGAGAGGGAGCATGGGCACCACATGGTCTTGGTGCATTGGATCGCCTGTAGGGTGGTCTCTTTCTCTTGCCCCTTAGACTTCTTGCCTCCCACGGATGACAGGAATGAAAGAAAGGACATGAAATTAGAAAGGCCTGGACGCCTCTCCGTAAGAGGAAGAAACTCTGTCTCTGAGGCAGCCAGCAATGGGGGAAGGGGTTTCCAGTTTTCTGTGGGACCAAAGAGCACCTCAAATAACTCACTCATTAAGTATTTCAATCAAAGCTGAAATTAATTACTAATGTTTCCTCTAAGGCTAGAACTCTGCCTATGAAACATCTCTCCACTACTTATTCGTCCAAGGAAAACACACTGATCCCACTGTTTGTACACAATAGAGATGATGAGAACATGGGGTAAAAAGTCAGAAGGAATAGTCCAAAAGTCTCACGGTCTGCAGTTGTCAGCACCTCGTCGATAGGGGCTTGCACCATTCTCCTTCATCTACTTTCTCTGCTTCAAAGCCCAGGCTGAAAGGTTTGTGAATTTTACAAGTTCTAATACAAGACTATCTTTACGCTATTTTTTCTAGTAATTTTTAAAAAATGTCATCGTGGCATGCCACACACCTTAGAATTGGAGATAACCCAATAAAGAATAGATCCCTTATAAGGGATAACTTGTAGATGATCGGCTTTGTGTGAGCAGAATCTCCTAGTCCCACAGAACTGTACTTCAAATTGAGTGTGTGTGTATGTGTGTGTGTGTTTAGCAGATTCTTAAAGAGGTCAGTAATTATTTTTTAAAACTGTAAAGAACTATGGAAATAGATTACCTACCACTTCAAATCCCTCACTTCACAGATAAGACACTTAAGATATAGCAAGGCTGATCTCTCTGCAGTCACACAGGTAGAGGTACCCACGCCTGGCCAGTGGGGTTCCAGGGAGCTGGGAGGGGAGGTAGAGGAGGGGAGGACTTTGGGGGATACAGAACCAGAGCATGTCAGAGAGACTCTGGGAGGGTTCCAGCAGCAGACTTGGAGGCTAGACAGAGACTAGGAGCACAGGGCTTCCTTCTGACGGCTGCTCAGGCTCGGCATTATTCTTATAAATTGCAATTATGCATTGCATTTAGGTATAAAGCAATGCTTAGCTTCCACCTAGAAGTGTGTGCAGGCATCACTCATTTGTTTGATGCACATTTCTGCACTGTTCTATCAGGTATGCACCAGGTGCCCTTGAGGAGACCACACCTTCCCCATCACTGCCGACAGGAGCCATGCATGCAAGCTACCATGTGCCAGAGATGCGAAGACACAAAATGAGAAAAAGATGAGAAAGGGGTGAAGAGGGCACAGGTGTGGACATCAGACAGTCCCGTGTAGGAATCCCAGCTCTTCCACTCAATGGCTGGTGGCTTCAGGCAGTCACTGACCTGCTAAACAAACGAGGCATGTGGCCCGCGGCCGCGAGTTTGTCATGCTTGTGCTAAAGCTCAGTTCCTCCTCAGTACCCAAACGGCCTCCATTACTCCTAATATTAACACAGTATCTAGCTCAAAAGAGCTCACAGACCAGAGAGAACTGGGAAGAATTAACTAGTTTTAGTCCCACGGTGCAATGGACCAGGTGCCCTTGAGAGGAGATCATACCTTCCCCATCACTGCTGACAGGATCATGCACACACACACACACACTACAGTGCAAAACTCAATTCACACGGTCTGGGACAAAGATGCTCCATAAAAGTGCTTTTACCCAGACACGCAACTACCCTGTTTCCCTGAAGGTAAGACATCTCCCGAAAATAAGACCTACTTACAGTTTTGCCTCGCTGAAATATAAGGCATCCCCCCGAAAATAAGACCCCTCAAAAAATAAGACCTCTCCAATAAGTCTCCCCCAAACATAAGGCCTCCCCAATAGTAAGGCCCCCAGAAGCTACCATAACTCTGGACTCCGGGCCGTAGCAGCAGGCACCGCTGCGCAGCTCACTGTTGGCCGCAGCGTAGCCGGAGCAGATAGTAAGTGCCAGGTCTCTTTTCATCAGAGAGTCCACGCCGCCGCCAGGACAAGCTGCTGCCTGCTGCTTGCTCTGCCCTGATGGAGTCTGGCTGACTCACAATTAGACAGTGAGTCATGAGGGGCAGGAGTTGGGTACATTGTGAGGACACACAGATAATAAATTTCCTTTTTTGTTGTTGTTGTTCAACAATAAATGTGTACCATATTCTTCTTCATGGAAAAATAAGACATCCCCTGAAAATAAGACCTAGCGCATCTTTGGGAGCAAAAATTAATATAGGATACTGTCTTATTTTCGGGGAAACAGGGTATCCTGGACAGCTGTTAGGCACCACGGGGGCACCGTGTGACAGGCAGAGGTCTGGCAGGAGTGAAGAATTCACGCCTGCCTTGAGCAGCATCTCCTAAGCTCACGTGTGTGGCATCAAGCCTATACTTCCCATTCTGCCCAGTGCTGACAAAGAGGGGGGCAAGGAACTGACTTCATGAGGTCCATCTTTTTAAACCTCACTTCTAGTAAATGCCTCTCTGTCACTGCAGAGCTACTGGCCATGGTGGTGAGTTATACTTCCCTGATGTTTTATTATTGTTGGAATTTAGAGTTAAGGTCAGATATCCGTGTGTGTGTGTGTGAGCCCACTCAAAGGGCCAACACCACCGCCATCACACCTCCAGTGAAGACAGCAATGACCAGCAGCAGGGTAACCTGACTATACTGACCCCACCCTACTCACACAACCACGGACAAGTCACTTCGCCCTGCCCCTCAGTCTCTGCAGCTCTAACATGGGAATCATAATAGCAGCTGCCTCCTGGCAGGGTGGCGAGGATAAAATGGAAGAGCATTTAGCACCATGCCCAATACAAAGCAAGCACACGGTGCCGACAAACTCAAGACAGCACCCAGGAGCTGAGCACTGAGTCACAGGCATGAAAACACACTCAGCAGAACCCCTTTGGGGCAGCATCAGACCACCAAAGGCAACATCTGTTACCCTGCCCCGCCAGTAGCTGATGCATCACAAAATACCCAGGAAAAAGGGTCCACTTTCAAGCCAATAATAATAAATACAAAGAATGTCTTCAAAGTCTTTCCCACACCATACAATTTATTCAAACACAATGCACTGCGCAATGGCTAAGTGAGAAAGCAAAGGAAACTATAAAATGACCCAAATTTTCCAACTTTCTTCTCCTGCCTAGAAAATCCACAATATTCTTTCTCAGGAAAGAGAACTCTTACTTTAATGTAAAATATATTATCAGATTTTGAATGCAGGTTAAGTGCACAGGAAGCAGGCAGTGTCATCAAGTGTCATGCCCATCAAAACTGACAAGTTGATTAAATGTATCTTGATCGAACTAACGACAAGTTCATAATTTCATTCTTCGGTGGTGGTTGCAACCATATTAAATAATTGGGTTTGCTGAGCACCGCCAAGACTCATTAGGTATATGCTTATTCTAGTGTTTGACAAGCAAAAAACTGTTAGGATATATAAATATGTTGATGAATCCCCAATGTTGACAGAAACTGAGAAAACTAACTTAGGCCGGGAGGCAAAAATTGAAAAATTTCATTTGCTACATATGAAAAGACTTTATCCGTAAGTAATACCTTGTCCTACTTAAGATTCGTATAGTGACACACACTCTGTATTTTGCTCACTACTTGGATGCTGTACATTCATGTCTGACTCAGAGAGGGTTTCTCCACCTCAGCACCCTTGCTGCTTTGGGCTAGATCATTATTTGCTGTGGGCCTTGTCTTGTGCTTCGTAGGATGTTTAGTGCCATCCGTGGCTGTTGGCCGCAGACGCCAGGAGTAGCCTGGCATAGTACCTTTCACGTTGCTAAAAGTCCCTTGGGAACAAAGTCACCCTGGCGGAGAACCCCGGCTCACGGCATGACTGCTTCCTTCTCCGTGTCATCTGAAAAGTACCACTGAGAACAGGAAGCAATTTCTCTGTGCTGCTGCTAAGTAAGTGAGATTGGGTTGAGTGTTCTACACACATTATCTCCAGTCTCACAATGATATCTTGTCCCCATTAAGAAACATCCAGCCAGAGCAGTCTTCCAGCTCTGATGCCCAAGCTTTGTCGATCTGGTCACACATGTACAGTGCATTTTTAAATGATGTATTATTTTCAATGACATATTCATGGGACCAAGATCATGACCAAGAAGCATACAAGTACCCTCTTCTTTAGAGTTTCACTTAATTTGTCACTAATGAAGACCTGCCTTCATTCCCTGCCACTTTTATATACCCATTCCTTGACTCATTCAACAGATGCATATTAAGTCCCTACTCTGCACTGTTCTGGGTCAAGGGATTCAGCGATGAACAAAATTGACAGGGTCCTTGCTCTCATAGAGCTCACATTGGTGTGTGTGTGTTTATTTTTAATTTTTCAACTAGGGGCCCAGTGCACGACATTCATGCACTTGGGGGGAGGCGGTCCCTCAGCCCAGCCTGCACCCTCTCGCAGTCTGGGAGCCCTTAGGGGATGTCCAAATGATGGCTTAGGTCCGCTCCCCACGGACATCCTTAGTGCTTGCCAGCCATGAGCCCAGCTTAGGGCTTCTGGCTGAGCGGTGCTCCCCCTGTGGGGACGCACTGACCACCAGGGGGCAGCTCCTGCATTGAGCATCTGCCCCCTGGTGGTCAGTGCTGGACATAGTGACCGGTCATTCCTCTGTTAGGTCGATTTGCATATTAGCCTTTTATTATATAGGATTATAGTTGACATTCACTATTATATTAGTTTTAGGTGTTAGTGGTTAGACATTTATATACCTTACAAAGTGTTTCCCCCAACAAGTCTAGTACCCACCTGACACCATACACAGTTACTACAATATTACGGACTACATTGCTTAAGCTGTACTTTACATCCGCATGACTATTTTGCATCTGCCAATTTGTAGTTCTTAATCCCTTCATCTTTTCCACCCATCCCCTCAACCACCTACCAGCTGGCAACCTTCAATTTGTTCTCTGTACCAATGACTTTGTTTCTGTTTTTTTGACTGTTTAATTTTTTGTTTGTTTGTTTGTTTTAGATCCCACATGTAAGTCTTAGTGAGCTATTTCCAAACACAATGCGACACACGAAGGAATCAACACAGGCCAATGAAGAACCTGTCTTAATATTTTCTGCTTCAAAACCCACCTCCAGAAATGCACTTCCTATATTTAACAGGAGACTTCTATTGTATTATTCTGTACAGTGAAAGTAACCACTTCAAGTGCCCTATTTGTAAAAGCTTTTATACTCTATGTGCCTCATACTGACCAGGAGTTTTACCAAAGTGAATACCTAAAGACTTATGTTTACTGTTTTAGCACAAAGAATGTTTAATTTCTTTTAATTGTATTTAATAGCATTTTCTGTACACCAGACAAATCTGCACTCTTACACCGTACAGTCTACCCACAAGTCAGAATCAATTTGTTGCATTCTCTTTTTCTTAAGATAGTAATCAGAACATTTTGGGAATGCTTATAAAATAAACTCATTTCAATTTCTGCCAATTGGGAAAATGTACTTAAATAATTAAGGCAAAGCAAATTCTATTTGGATAAACTCCATTGGAATTTTATAAACAAAATGATTTATTAGTAGTCAACTTTCCGAAAGACAATTTGAGATCCAGCCATCATTTACATTCTGCTTTCTCCCAGGCTTGAAGTTGGGGCAAGGTAGGGGAGGAGGGTGGTAAATGATCCGTAGGAAAGAGAATGAGACATTTCTAACCTCAGGTCTATATACTGATTTACTATACATCACCTCAGTACCTTTATCTTAAAATGAAAGCTGTGTCTGGCCTGTGTGGCTCAGTAGTTGAGCATCTACCTATGAACCAGGAGGTCACGGTTTGATTCATGGTTAGGGCACATGCCCGGGTTGCAGGCTTGATCCACAGTGGGAGGTGTGCAGGAGGCAGCCAATCAATGATTCTCTGTCATCATTGATGTTTCTACCTCCTTCTCCCTTCCTCTATGAAAGCCATCTATAATAATAAAAGTGCAATGTCCTAGTTAGACTGGACAGCTGAATGACCTTCCAGACATCCTTCCAGACGACCTTTCAGATGAAGCTGGGGCTGCAAGGGCTGAGCCCCTTGCACAAATTTCATGCATTGGGCCTTTAGTAAAAATATATTTTTTTAAAAAAACACTAGATGTAGCTAGCCTATTCTTTAAGACTATATGGAGGAGCAAATGAAATCATCATTTTAGGAGGACTTGGAACATGTTAAAAGTAGAACACCAGGGTAAAGATAAATAGATACAGCATAAGTGCGATTGTGCAGTACCCTATGTGTCCAGACTCCAATATGACAACCCAATTGGAGACATCGAAGTATGCCTATGGCGACATGCCCAGATCGAGTTCCTCAGTATGCCTATAGGAGCTAAGATACAACACACATAGCCACAAGATGGGGACATTCTCCCACAAAAAAAAATAAAAATGGGGGGGAAAACAAATGTGTTACTCCATTTCCTTTGCCAAAAGTTAACAAAAGATGGAACAGGGTCCAATGAGACACAGAAGTAAAAATGAATCTGGTTGTTGAATCAACAAACTGTCCACAATGCTCCCGATGAATTAAAAGACACCCATAGCCGCGGTGGAGATAATCTTACTGCAGATAAAAGTGAATCAAATGGTTACATCATGAAGCTTACAGAAAGCTCACTATATTGTGCTGCCCAGAAGTTTCACAGCAGAACCCTCTGTTCCCGGGGTAGAAGGAAGAGATAAGTGGGAACAGCACACAGCGATATCAAGGACATCTTGGAAAACGTTTGAGGCCTCAAGTTTGTCACTATAACCCTGGGGTTTCTACTCCATCTGTGGGGCTGCACTCCCTCCTAGGGCTCCGGTCGAGAATCCTTCCTTGCTTCCTCCCGCTGCACGGGCGCCAAGCAGCACTCCAATGTCTGCCCATGGCCTTCGCTTCCTCTCCCTGGGTCCTGTCCTCTCATTTTTTTTCTTTTTTTTTCCAGAGGCCATGGAGCAAGCGCTATTGGAGCACAGCCACACACATTCCTGGGTGTTCACACCACAACAGCAGAGTGGCGTAGCTGTCACAGAGCCACAGAGCCCGCAACGCCGAAAATATTTACCATCTGGCCCTTTACAGAAAACGTCTGCCAGCCCGTTTTAAGGCATCAATTTTATTCACAGATTCAGTGCAAAAACTAAGTTAAAGTATCTTTATATTAACTCAAGCATGATTTGGTAGAAATTTGAATGGTGCACTAGTATTGAAGAGAGGTATCTACTTTTAAGATAAAAGAGATTTCAAAGAAGCCCTGGACTTCGGGCGTGCCTCCTGAGGGTCCCCCTCCAGACTCCTCTGGGCATACTTGCACTTCGTTTTTGTTGTTGTTGTTTCGTGTGTTTTTTAAATATATTTTTTATTGATTTCAGAGAGGAAGGGAGAGGGAGGGAGAGATAGAAACATCAATGACAGAGAATCATTGTTGGGCCGCCTCCTGCATGCCTCACACTGGGGATTGAGCCTGCAACCCGGGCTTGTGCCCTGACCGGGCATTAAACCGTGACTTCCTGGTTCATAGGTTGACACTCAACCACTGAGCCATGCTGGTTGGGCCACACTTGCACTTTGGAGGAAAAACTGGAGCTGCCTTGTCCTCCCTCTCTTCTTCCACCACATCCTGCTGGGTGAGGAAGGGGAGCCAGAAGACGGAGTTCAAGCTGCTGGGAGAGAGAACAGGCAGTGTCCAGCGAGAATATCCAAAAAGGACAGGAGGAGAGTCATGAGGACCCAGGCAGAAGAGGTGCAGGGCATGGGTTTAAGGACCAGGAGGCACAACCGCCCATGCCCTGGGAGGGGGCCAGCGAGACACTCTTCTGTCTTATAAGGGCATTTGAGACTAGATTTGGAGTCCATGTGGTTCATCTAGGATGATCTCATCCTAAATTCCTTAAATGAATGACATCTGTAAAGACTTTCCAAATAAGGTCACATTCACAGGTGCCAGGGATGAGGATAGAGGGCCACCATTCAACCTACTGAACACTGGAAACCAGGGACCTCTGAGGTTTGACCAACAGATGGAGCAACACGTCCAAGTGTGGGAGAGGCTGAGCTGGACTGACCTCTGGGGAAAGGCACCTGAGGGCAACACTGGCCAAGGAGAACCCTGTGTGTCAGGTGGCACAATTTGGACATAAAAAAAGAAAACTCACCTGTCTTTTAAAAACATGTGTTGCCTGTGTGGGCAGAGAAGTGCCATAGGAATAAACAGAAACTCTCATCCACAGAGGCTTCTAGAACATGGGATGCGGTAAGGAAAGAGGCTCCCTTACTCTTTGTGTTATGCCCTTCTAAACAATTTTGGGTTTTATCTGCTTGCCAGAAGGCTACCCAACCAAGTTCCCTAGAGCCAGATTATTACTACTACTAGAGGCCCAGTGCACAAATTTGTGCAGGGGTGGGGTCTCTCTGCCTGGCTAGCCATCAGGGTCAATTAGGGCCAGCGGGCTGGGGGGAGGGACCACGAGAGGTTGGCCAGCTGCGGGAGGTTGGCTTTGGGAGTGCACCAACCACCAGAGGGAGCTCCTGCATGAAGCATTTGCCCCATGGTGGTCAATGCGCGTTGTAGCTAACGGCCAGTTATCACGATCACTTAGGCTTTTATATATATAGATTTCCCAGATTCACAAGCAGCCCGTGCACGGCCAAAACAGCTGCAATGAGGGTCCAGACAGAATCTCCGACACCTGCCGGCAGCCCTTCCCAGGTCTGGGGCTTCCTCAACTTCAGAGCCAGTTTCCTCCCTGTCTTTCCCTGAACAGGCCTATCTGAACCACTTAAGGCAACTGAACTCAGCTGCCAGTTTAGATGCATAAATGCCTATCTCAGCACACAGGGGGAAAAATCTGATACACATATGTGACACAAGTATAGGATCATCAAGTTTCACCAAGAAAATGTCCTTGTTTGTTTATCCTCTGAAAGCCTTCTTTGTTCTCTGAAGAGTCACAGAGAGCGCCTGGGAGATGTGCAGCCTGCCCTTTGAGTGGAATGAGACAGCATTTCCAGATCCCAGCTTCTTCCACCTGTAATGGACATTTAATTAACACTCAGCGAAGTCTACTCAAGTTAATAATGGTTTCCCATCAGGAGAGCCTTCCTCTGGAAGGGGATCCAATATCCTTTCAGGTTAAGAACCCATTAGGCACGCCAGCTTCCTCCAATTTGCAGTGCATCAGGAGGTCACTGAAAAAAAGACCATTTCCTTCAGAAACAACCTTCTGGAACTTCCTTTTTCAGTGACTGATTGTTTCTTCACTCTAACGTTTCCCATTGAAATGCTTCTGCAACATGACCAGCCCTGCCTTAAGGTCACAGAATGATAACTTAGTTAATACAACTCTTTGGAGTGTTCCTAGAACTACACCCACAGGACACCAGCTGAGTTTCATGTTAGAGCAATGTGCTCCGATGCAGGAAATCACCAACCACCCTGCACACCTGCAAAGACCAGGCGAGCCTCCTGAATTGTGAGCAGTCTCCCCGAATGCAGACCCTTTCCTCTCCTGTAAGCTTCCCACTGTTCTCAGGTGAATCGTCCCAAATCACCACCTGAGCCTGTGCCATTCCAGGCGTCCCACCACCTCCTCAGGTTACCATTGAAGACAGTCCTCAGCTAAGACCCTCTGCACTGGGGAAGAAGGAAGTTTGAAAGGGGCATTAATATTTGGAAACATGAACCAAATTTTTTTTCTCCTGGTTTATCCCTCTTCCTTCCCCCCAATTCAAGCTGCCTGTGTTTTCCGGCGTATTAAGACGACTTTTTAACCCAGGAAAATCTTCTCAGAAGTCAGGGGTGGTCTTACACGCCAGGTGTCGTCTTATAGGGCAGGTGCTGAAACTTCCGAGCTGGACTGGAAAATCTGCGGTCACCGCATACGGTGGGGGGAGCTCAAAAATGGCGGCACTCCATTCATTTCAATGGAGCCGGACGGAGACCACAACTTTTTAACCCAGGAAAATCTTCTCAAAAGTTGGGGGTTGTCTTATATGTACGCCCAGTCATCTTATACGCCGGAAAATACAGTAGGTCCTTATGTTCCTTGTTTTATCCAACTAGCCTATAAGTGTTGCTGGCTTTTATGTTGTAAAGCCTGAGCCCACAGATAGATAGGCTTTGATATTATAGACCAGGGGTCCTCAAACTTTTTAAACAGGGGGTCAGTTCACTGTGCCTCAGACCGTTGGAGGGCTGGACTACAGTTTAAAAAAAAACTATGAACAAATTCCTATGCACATATCTTATTTTGAAGTAAGAAGACAAGGTGGCAAAAACACCCGGCAGGCCGGATACATGTCCTCGGCGGGCCGCATGTGGCCCACAGGCCGTAGTTTGAGGACCCCTGTGACCCTGAGATTTCCTGCCCTAGTGCATTTGAGCATGGTATTCCTTCCACATCAAATGCTCTTCTCACATTTTTATCCACCACTCATCTCACACACATCCTTTCTATTAACATTGCAGTCCCTGATAGTAAGAATTCTGCATTAATTCTTCAGTTCAAGATATGTGGTCAGGGTGATTAAGTGAACTGCCATACACCCGCCTGATGGCTTTGTGGTTTGGGTGCAACACAACTGGAAACGTGCAGAAAGCTACCTTCTTCCCAGCTGTGCTCTTCCACTGACTATGATCCTCGCCATCAGAGCACACACCAGACTGGCCTGCGATTCTGGCTTATTCTTCTGATTTCTCCACTAGGATGTTCCATCCTTGAGAACAGAAACCCTCACTTACTCATCTGTATATTTTCTATGCCTGATGTAAAGTAGGCGCTCAATTAATGTTGTTGATAGTGTAAATAACATTAGTCAGAATATACAAAATAGAAAACAAAATTAACAAGCGAAATGAAAACATAATTATCCTATCTCAATACCACAGAAGGGCAAAAATATTCACCTTACTGAACTGACTATATTATATAGAGTCCAGTTTAATGATTGACTACTTTTATGCTTCTTTAAAAAACTAAATATGTATTAAAATTTTTCATTAAAATTAAGTCAAGCTCACCTCTGGTTAAATTGTGACTATAAAATCAGATTGGATTATAAGTAACACTATTGTGTTGTTTTGTTTTGAATTAAAATAATCATCCACGTAAAGAATATTTATTGCTCCCCAATTTTGTTGCAAAAAAGTATTCCCACAATTATGTGTCGCCCAGCAAAGATACATGTAATCAAAATGAACTTGGCTTTAACACTGAATTCTGTCTCATGACTAGCACGTCTTACTCTCTAACAGCCTGATTAATGGTAGACCAGGTCTAATTGCTTCACGACTTAGGTCTGCAAGTGTGTGGCTAAGTAGAGGGCTGCTTCACTCCAATTCTGCCAACTCCACCCTACACAACACTGTGAGGTTGCAATTCAGCCTCTCCACTGCCTTGAGAGAGAACACTGTGCTCCCACATTTCCTATCACTTAATAATATTCTTAATGTGATTAAACCAAGTCTGTGGTGTTACAATAGTAGTTATCACACATTTCATTATGAAGGAGCAGCCTCAAGTATTCATCTCAAGTATTCAATTACCTATAAATGTCTCCAAATTATATACATCAAATGTGACCTCCTCCTGGGCTCCATATAGTATTTACAAACGCACACTGGGCATCTTCACTGGCATGAACATCCTGCAGGCACTCAACCTCCAAACAGACAACAATGAATTCATCAGCTTCCCCTCCTGCCAGGTACCCAACGGCCTCACTGCCCACATCCACCAAAAAGTAACGAAGTTTGAAAAAGAACACAAGTTATCTGTATTACCTATATACAGTCTCAATAGGACTTTTTAAAGTACATATTTTTATTGATTTTTTTTACAGAGAGGAAGGGGGAGGGATAGAAAGTTAGAAACATCGATGAGAGAGAAACGTTGATCAGCTTCCTCCTGCACACCTCCTACTGGATGCGCCTGCAGCCAAGGTACATACATGCCCTTGACGAGAATCAAACCTGGGACCCTTCAGTGCACAGGCTGACGCTCTATCCACTGAGCCAAACTGGCTAGGGCTCAATAGGATTTTTTTTTTAATACGTTTTCTTTGAGAATTTCTATTTTTAAATAAGAATAATGCTTTTCCAAAAGCCAATAAGCAAATGGAAGAGGCTTTGAATCACCCTTAGTACTACTATTTAGCTTACAAGTAAAGCTGAACTCTAGTAAAGACACTGAGCAATACAACAGCTTTCCAAGTGGGTAGAACTGTGGCCTGGCCATGGGCCTGGCCACCCCCCTTCGCCATGTCATCCTTTTTATCTAGTCATGGTTGATTGTGTCCTCCTTGGAAATTCACAGCTTGTGTTCCCCATGTAACGGGAGCAGTTGGCACCTCCTTGGTCCTATCAGTGTATCTCCACTGGGATAGGACTAAAGACACAAATCTCTTCCAACAACTCAGAATCAAAATATACACAACCCTAGCATATCCCTGATACTCCTTTTTTTAATTGAAAAAGGAATAGAGAACCACCACTGGCATAGAGAAGCACTATTCATATTCACTTCAACAACTCAAAGAGGTTTAATTTATTACCAAGAAATCAGAAAGCCGTGGTTGCCTACCTATGCTTGCCCATAACGCAAAAGCTGAATGGCCTGGAAAAAAGGCCCAATGTCTAAAAAAATAGTCCCATTCACATTAACTAGAAAAAAAAACAAAAAACTATTCTTAGAAAATTTGCTTGCTAAAGCATTTCATTTTAAAACACCTGGAAGTGACTTTTATCAGCATACCATCATAATCTAAGAATTATGGATTATATCACTTGCTTAGAGTATTAAATTTAATAACCCTCATTGCAAAACACACAACACCCAGTAAAATAGGTAAATGGTAACAGGCAGCTGGGTAACTTCAAAGTCAGATGTTGTTTCAAACACACATAAGGCCATTTTAATGGTACATTTTTACAGTCCATCATTCTTGCGTCTTGCCAAGAAGGTGGGAAGGAATGTTTCATAAACATACATCCCACATAACTCTTCTAGCTTAATAATATCAATTTCCTTGATAGGACCAACAAATTAGTAGTTTTTGAAGAGATCTCAGGACCGTTCTTTTAAATCAGACTTGTAGTAACTTGACTACATTTCAAATTTCGAAGTTTACAAATCACGATGCCAAGTTAACTAGTGAGAAATCAAAAAGCACACCTCACATGTGTTTACTTTTCGGAAAAACTGATTCCCCAAATATTTTTTTCATCATTCACTTTTATCAAATCTCAATTTGCCACAGGTCACTGCAGACCTGCAATGTGGCGATAATCCACAACATCTAAGTCAAAGAGAATGTTTCCTTGACACCCTGAGCCGCTCTCTGTGAGGTCAGCCCCCGGAAGAGATGGAATTTCAGGTGTTCGGGAAATTTCAGGGTTGCTCCAAAGTCCGCTCTTCCTGCCCCACCTATTACTTGAAATTCTACAACCACAACATCATTCCTTTTTATTTGAGTCGGAAGTGCTGGCTCGTACTGTATCTCCAGCCTAGTGCAGGGCTTAGGAAACAAACGGAAGCTGCTGGAGGAAGAAGTGCCATGAAAAGAAACGGGAGACGCATGAGAAGGAGGAAGTGGTGGCCAAACAAAGCAAAACGAAACAAAATCCTTTTTGCACTTGAGCAAAGCAGACCTGGTTTGCAGCCCCGTCGACTCTCTATCAATTCCAAACGTTCAGTGCAAGCTTATTTAAATATTTAGTGAAGGACAACATGTTATATTAAATCTACTTTTCAAACTTACGCAAAGCCAAATATAATCGACTAGGGGCCCGGTGCACAAAAATTTGTGCACTCGGGGTGGAGGGAGTCCCTCAGCCCGGCCTGTGCCCTCTCACAGTCTGGGACCCCTCAGTGGATGTCCTATGATGGCCCCAGTCTGCCAGGCGCCTTCTGTGTGTGTGTGTGTGTGTGTGTGTGTGTGTGTGTG
>PVJC01033584.1:0-19295 GCA_004026665.1 Murina feae | reverse complement strand
ACTATCCCTCCCCACTGGCTTGCTCACCCCCAACTGCTCCCCTGCTGTCCTGATCACCTCCAACTGACCCCCACTGATGGCCTGCTTGCCCGCAACTAGCCCCCTGCTGATCTTCTTACTCCCAATGGCCCCACCCCCCACCAGCCTGATCACCCACAACTGCCCTCCTCTCTTGGCCTCTAATCACCTCTACCTCGGCCCTGCCACCATGGCTTTGTCCAGAAGAACATCCGGAAGGTCTCCCAGTCTAATTAGCATATTATCCTTTTATTAGTATAGAGGCCTGGTGCATGGGTGGGGGTCGGCTGGTATGCCCTGATAGGTGTCCTGGATCAGGGTGGGGGTCCCCTTGGGGCGTGGGGCAGCCTGGGTGAGGGGCCTGTAGTGGTTTTCAGGCCAGCCACACCCCCATGGGGTGAAGGTCCCCACTGCGGGTGTGTGATCAGCCTTGGTGAGGGGCTGATGGCTGTTTGCAGGCTGGCCAAGCTCCCTAGGGAGGACCCTCACCTCATGGGGGTGTGACCAGCCTGGATGAGGGGTTGAAGGCTGTTTGCAGGCAGGACACACTCCCTTCAGGGTGTGGGTCCCCTCTGGGGTGCATGGCCAGCCTGGGTGAGTGGGTAATGGCTATTTGCCGGCTGGCCACAGCCCCAGGCAACCCAGGCTCAACCCAGGCTCCCAGATCCTCCTTAAGTGGAGGCCATGGCAGCTGGAAGGAGGTATCTGGGATTTATTTATATTCTATAATTGCAACTTTGTAGCCTTGAGCAGAGCCCACAGCTGGCCAGGGCAGGCAGGAAGCTTGGCTTCCTCCATTGCCAGGGGCAACCTAAGCCTCCTGTTTGCAGCCATCTTGGTTGGGTTTATTTGCATACTTGCTCCTGTATGGCAGGCGTGGCTGGTGTAGTGGAGGTATGGTCAATTTGCATGTTTCTCTTTTACTAGGTAAGATTGAGCAGACTTACAGATTGAAATTCAGCTCTGACCATGAAGGTCTCATTTTTTTCCATCATACCACGCTTTGTACTTAACAGTATATGTTAGTACTCAAGTTTGCTTTTTATCCTATCTGAGGATCCAAATAGGATCCAAATAGTATTCAATCTCAACCGGAAGAGAAGCAATTTACTAACACCATGAGCAGAGTTATATACATACACCATGAGCAGAGTTATATACATATACAATTCCAGTAATATATGTTCAATGATAATAAATCATGTTCTGTTTAAATTGCAAAATGATTCCTAGACACTATCTAAATGGTCTCACTTTGATAATAAAAATTTAAAACTACATCCAGATAAAATAACACAAATCAACCACAATGCAAAGTTGAAAATCTTTCTAATAATGCAGGATTTTATGAGTTTAATATTATGAGTGATATTGGAGAATTACTCCAAAAAAGATTCAATAGGCATTTCAACCAGAACATCTGATCTCAAAAGATTAAGAGAAGCCACAAGAAAAGTTAATAAACCCTTGAACACTTTCTGTAAAGGGACATCCTATATGATCTACTGAGAAATTCAACCATGAAGTAAAAGATGCCATTCTGTACTACCAAATAATTCTGTGGTAAAAATTACACACTCAAAAAGCCCCCAAATTTGATTTATCCTTACTTCATTCTAAGGACTTATTAAACTGTAATTACACCGTTTCATTAAGAATAAACTAAAATTTGTTTTCATAGTGTTGGTTTTGTTTCAAGGTAAATCTTTACCAAATCCTTTATTAGCTATGAAATGAGTTTGCTTCAAGTAGTCTTTTTTCCCCTACATTGGCTTTAAGTAGAAAATGTTTCAATACATTACATAAAGGTAAAAAACTACCTATGGCCCTAACCGATTTGGTTCAGTAGATAGAGCATTGGCCTAGGGACTGAAAGGTCCCAGGTTCCATTCCGGTCTAGGGCATGTACCTGGGTTGCAGGCACATGCCCAGTAGGGGGTGTGCAAGAGGCAGCTGATTGATGTTTCTCTCTCATCGATGTTTCTAACTTCTCTGTCCCTCTCCCTTCCTCTCTGTAAAAAATCAATAAAATATATTTAAAAAAAAACAAAAACAAAAAAACAAAAAACTACCTATGGTTGTTAGTTGCTTCTAAGAATAACCAAACTTCTCTGAGGTAGAAAACAGTGAGGTTACTGCACATGTCTCGTTTATAAGTTAATTAAATTCACCAATATACTAAATTACTTCATATAGTTTTCAATGCTTTCTTTAACCCTAATGATTCTATTTCCAGCTTTATTATTAAGAGGACAAAAAAAAAAACACACACAAAAAAAAAAACAAATAATAATTTTAACCTCCCACTTCCAATCTCAAACCCTTTTCCCTGCACAGGAAAATTCATATATGTAGCAAATTCCACTTTCTCTAAGGTAAAGCTAAATAAATATGCTCTCTCTAAGCACATTATTTACACATATTTCCAGCCAATGGTTCTCACTATCTGCATAGACTTTAACAATCTTCAGTTGTGAAGGATGTCACAGTAAGGACTCTTCTTATACAAAATCTGTATTTCTGATAAATTTTTGATAAGCATGTGGTTATTTATTTTAAATTACTAGAATTGAGCCAAGACTTACACAAATGAATGCCTAAAATTAGAATACATAACATACTATGGTGTAAATTTTACTTCTTGTTGGCATCCAAGCATTACAAGAAATGGGCACCAGACCTTGTTCAAAATCCTATTTTCTACTAATAGAAATTAAATAGAAAACATTGTTCTGTAACTCTAGAAACTTGACAAGCTGAATAAACTGAAAGGGAGAGGTACTCAAAGAAAATTACTAACACACAAAAAAAGAATGAACTTCATTAATAGGTAAACTACTTTGTTATATTAATACTTCTATAACTTTATACACCTATTGTACACACTCAAAAATAAATGCTCACTGAGTAAATGGCTAATAGTACAGGTAAAGAAACAAGGTAATGCCTCTCTTCATATCATTGACCAGAATAATCTAAATTATTTGATTAAAAATACACAAATAAGTGTATATATCGAGGAACAGCTGTAATTCCTCTCATTTTTATGCAAAGTCAGAATTTTAGCGCATCTATCTGAGAGTAGAAATTCCTAAATTTACCTCATTGTCAAAATTTTAACAATAGATTTGCAGGGATATCATTCATATTTGATATTTTTTTAATCTTTCAGTTACTCTGAGCTCTTTAAGTAAATGCTTCATAGTACAATATAGTGATGATAGAGTATTTAAGGAGCGACAATAGTATTTCAGTGTCTATCAACACCTTACATAAACGCTGAAGAGGTGATGGGATTAAAATGTGAAAGCCATGAAGTAGATTTACACATTTTATAATGCTCACCCCCACCCCCATACAGACATAACACACCAAGTAACGTAAGTCAGCATTATGCATGATAATGCAGAGAAATAAAATGCAGTCTTAGAATACTGTTCCAAAGATGCAAAGAGGAGCACTAGCTACATTAAATTTAGTAACATCCTTTAGCCTAAATTCTAGCAAGAGGTGGAACTAACTCAATAAATAAAAAGGTGATGTAGGGGATACCTACAGACCAGAATAAGAATTCTATTCACCGCTTAAATATTTTTGCTACATTCAAGCACGTAATCCAATCCCTAAGGATGAAGAGAAATTATATTCCTGGCCCACAGGGTTCCCACTAGGCTTAACCTTTTGACAACACTGAACAACTAACACCTTCCTTCTTTCATGGCTTATGTAATAGACTACTGCCTCTTTTATTATAGAGTGAAGATCATACAAAAAGAAATATATACCCTGTTCAATAAGATGCCACACTATTAATGAATAAAATATCAAAAAATAGGTCATTAGCTTTTATCTTCAGATGCTCAAGTACAAATATAAATTGTAAAATAAAAACAACAGCCCTGTGCCACAAGCTATGTGGTCCTGAACAAATAATCTCTTTAGTTTTCTTGAGTTCCTTACCAATGAAATGAGAAAGTTAGAGAAAAAAAAAAAAAAGACTGGTAAAATGACTTGTCTGCAGGTATAATCTAAAACTCCTGGATTTATAAAAGTTGCTTAAGTTACTTAACTGTTCAAGAAGGCGTAAAGTAGGAAATCCCTTTCCTTATTTCTCCCGTTTGAAAAAACGTTTTAAAAATTTTTCCAAGAACGCATGTACAGAGTTCAAGGCCAAGAGTAAACCTGGCTGAACATCAGAGCTCTCAGCCTCTTACTTGATTGAGAAGCTGTGCAGAG
The DNA here is from genome assembly GCA_004026665.1 of Murina feae. Taxonomy (NCBI): domain Eukaryota; kingdom Metazoa; phylum Chordata; class Mammalia; order Chiroptera; family Vespertilionidae; genus Murina; species Murina feae. The sequence goes on along the minus strand of PVJC01033584.1, from coordinate 15,041 downwards.
TCAACAAGGAGACCTAGTGTTGAAGCCACTGTTCCTGCCTTCAAGGAATTTACAGGCTAGAAAAAGAGCCAAGATATACATATAAATAACTCTAATGGAAGCTACAGCCCAGCCTGCTGGCATGACTCAGTAAGTCGAGCGTGGACCTATGAACCAAGAGGTCATAGTTCAATTCCTGGTCAGGGCACGTGCCCAGGTTGTGGGCTCCATCCCCAGTGTGGGGCGTGCAGGAGGCAGCTGAGCAATGATTCTCTCTCATCACTGAGGTTTCTATCTCTTCTTATCCCTTCCTCGCTAAAATCAATAAAAATACATATATCTTTAAAAAGCTACAAAATGAAAGCCAAGAGATGGGAGTTCTGAGGAACACTAGGCTACCTCCATCTGAGAGGATCAGTGAACACCTCAGGGAGGACTGGGCTTTGATAAGCACAACTTGGACAAAATGAAACGAGGCTAAAAAGCATTCGACACAGAGAAAAAAACATGCAAAATGTAAAGAAGAGGCATGTTTAGGGAACAAGTCCTTCAGTGTGGATGGAGACAAAATAATGGGATATAGGATTATAAACAGTGGGACTAGAACAAACATGTCAAACTCGAGGCCCACAAGGCCAAATGCCTCATTTATCTGGCCCATGTTAGCCTTTGCATTTGACATGCTTGCACTAAACCATGGAATGCCTTATTTATAAAAGTCCAAGATAGACAGTATAAGCTTTAATTGAAAAGTAAAGAAAAGCCCCTTAAGTGCCTATAATTAGAGGAACGTTCTTGGAAATTAACTAGGATTTAGTGGAAAAACCAGTTGGGAGTCCTGGTGAGGAAATAGAGTACCCGGACTTGGGTAAATAATATCACGAGGCCATTTCCACCATTGCTTTCACTACTTAGCCTATAGGAAAAAAACATGTGCAAATTTACTTTTCAAATGTAAACCTGGTTCTCATCAAGTAATACACTTAAAAACTGACAAAACAGCTCTCTCAAAAAGAGTTAAAATCATCAGAAATGTATAGTTAGTATTTAATCTTGGCCAAGGTTTCAGGACAGACACTCCCATAGATTGCTCAAAATAATTTGTACAATCTTGCTGGAGGGTAGTTTTGCAACAAATGCCTGAATATTATAACCCAGCAATTTAGAAATAATCATGAATAAAAACCAAGATTTATATTCAATTATATTCATTTTAATATAGTTCATACTTGAATATTTATTTACCTGTATGGGATTAGTAGTACATACTTAGAATACTACAAGCATTAAAACAATGTGGAATATCTTTTAAATGAAAGGAATTTTCCCCATTTAGTGTGTGTGTGTGGGGGGGGGGGAATGGTTACAGAACAAAATGTATCATACTACCCTCCCAACACAAAACCACTCCGTGTGAAGGGATGAACACCTAAAAAATAGGTTTTAACTAAGTTTAGAATGAAAAGCAGAGAGTCTTTCTCTAATCAATAGGTCTCTCAATTGGTTAACAAAAAGTTCCCTTCTTGGGCATTTTTTGGGGGTAGGGGGCATTCCCAGGGGTTTGGAAGGCATTTATTTCAAGCAGCAAGATCCCTGCTCCTCTACCTGAATGTCGGTGTATGTGTACACTTACACCCATATAGTCAGTAACCTTAAGCTTTTGAAGAAATGGAAAGTGGCTTATCAAAAGCAAAAATCAGGGAGCCCAACAACCACATTTGCAAGAAAGTATGTCCCAGAAATGGTTCAAAGCTACCATATCTTAAGGTACAGTCAAACAGAATTTTAATTCTATAAACATTTCTAACCCCACCCTCAAAACTTCCCTCAAAGGTCATACCTATAGCATGTTAAATGCCAAATTCAAAAAGTACTAATAATGGACAGTGGTACACATATTCCTAAAATTCCATAGAGTCCGAACCATTTCTCAGTCTTCATATTAAAGTTTCTCTGAATTTAACCACTCACTCTTTCTTAAAAATTCTCTCCCTCTTACACTATCCTGCTTCTTTTACTGCCCTAACTACAATTTCCTGATCTTTCCTAGGGCTTCACATCCACACAATGTTGGTTTTAGGTTTTCCTTCATTAATCTTCAGCTCTTTCTTTGCAAACACAGTAGTCCAGTCTTACCCATGGTCTGGAAATATTAAATGGAAAATCCAAAACCTAAGCAATAAGTTTAAAATTGAACACCATTCTGAGTAGCATGATGGAATCTCAGGCTGTTCCATTCCCACCTGCTCAGGACAGGAATCACCCCTTTGTTCAGTGTATCCATGTTGCATATGCCTCCAGCCCTTTAGTTACTTAGTCGCCGTCCTACTTATCAGGTTAACTGTGGATTCTTAATGCAAGTAAACCTCATATTACTTAATAATGACCCCAAAGTATACGAGTAGTGGTGCTGCCAATGCGGAAGTGCCAAAGAGAAGCCATAAAGTGCTTCCTTTAAGTGAAAAAGTAAAAAATTCTCAACTTAATAAAAATATCACATGCCGAGATTGCTAAGATCAATGGTAAGACCGAATCTTCCATCTGTGAAATTGTGGAAAAAGTAAATAAATAAATTTGGGCCAGTTTTGTTGTCGCACCTCAAATGCAAAAGTTATGACCACAGTGCGTGATAAGGGCTCGGTTAGGATAGAAAAGGCATTACACGTTTCTGAGTGGAAGACATGAAGGGCCCACGTGTTCCAACTGACAGCAATGTGTTGTGCCAGAAAGCATTGAGCCTATACAAGGGCTTCAGCAAAAGATCCCCTAAAACAAGGGACCATATTTACATAACTTTCATTACTGTATATTGTTATCATTGTTTTATATTATTAGATACTGCTGTTAATCTCCTACTGTGCCTAATTTATAATAAAACTTTATCATAGGTATATATAGGGAAAAACAGTACTCTACAGTCCTCGGTTTCAGGTATCCATGGGGTCTTGGAATGTATTCCCACAGATATATGGGTACTACTATCCTCATTTGTCTCACTTTGTATTCAATTCCCAATTCTTTATCATTAAAGCTGTCATGTCTCTGAGCTTCAGAGATATTCTATCATCACTTCATATTTGAAGTCTTTAAAGCCAAGCTTGGCATTATTCCTACCTACTTAAGCTCTATTTCTACAAATACTAATGCCTTCGCATTGCCAATGTTTTGCTGTGACTGAAATTTCATGATGCCCTTTGAGCACCTCCTTCACCCTAGTCCCACAAATCTGTGTCAAATGTCAAGTATTCCTTCTTTCTCAAATCTGTCACTTCCATTTAATTCCTATTTCAGGCCAAGCTCAGGCACTATGTGCCTTAAATCTGGGTACATACAGTCATCCTAACTGTTCTGAGTTCTTCTCCAAGTTATTTCACATAGCATACCAAACCAGTCTTTCAAACGTACTATATTTTATTACTTTCTACTTTAAAACTTCCAAAGGCTCTTTATTCCCCTTATGGTAAAGTCCAAAACCCAATGTCTTCTGCAACCTGGCACACGGTATCTTTATAGGACCACAGAACATCAAGACTGGAAGCTGAGATCATGCACATAAGGAAACTAAGACCCAAAAGGTAAGTGTCTTACTCTGGCCAAAATCAAAACATACCAGAATAGAAACTTAAAAGCCTAGGTTGATGTTTCCTAAATTTGTAATTCATGATTATAACATGAAGATTGTCAGGCCTTTCACCTGTAAATTCTGATTTGGTAGGTCTGAGTATGATCACAGGAATCTGCATTTTTAAGTACCATGTGATTCTTACATTCAGAGAAGTTTGAGGAAACCTGACCTAGATCTTGTAAATCTTCTATTTAATCACATTAATCTTATTTTCAACTACTGTCCTATAAATATTGTCCTATCCAGAAATTTCATACAATGCCTCAGTTAATACCATGTTTAGTGGTTATATTATTCTTCCAGACCACCCAAACCCCAAAACTACCCATTCATTCTTACTTTAAGCTCTTCAAAATCTTTTAACTGTCTTAATCAATGCTTTCCATATAACCTCAATAATCAAGTACTATGTAGGTTCCAATTTTTTAAGTATCCTAAGAATAATAGAATATCCAAGATGAAAAATATGTTAAAAATACAAATTATTAGTATTGGTCTGAGCCTGAAAAATAAAATGTTTTAAAAACTAGTTCATCGGTGGGGGAAAAAACAAAACAAAACAAAAACTCCAAATGATTTTAAACCCTGAAATCAGAGTACCTCTCACTTCTGTTATACCACTGTATTTCCATTAGATGACTAGATGTGCTTAAGGGGATGGGGAGATGGGACAGTAGAAAAAATGGGCCTAAATATATATTTTTAAATATACCTAGAATCTAGATTAGGTTCTTTCTTCTACTGTCACACTATTCACAAAACTCAATCCATGTCAGCCTCAGCTTTTCACTGATTTCCATTTAAGTCATAACCTATAATCTACAACATTAAAATTAACTGCTAATAAAGAAAATACTAAAATATAACTTTACCAATTAATTTGAAATAGGTAAAGTTAGTCTTACTAAGTAAAAAAAGCCACAGACAAGGACTAAAAAATATTAGGCCATTACACTTACATACAAAGTGAGGCTCCCTAGAGACATTTGAGTAAATTTGATTTTATATTTAGTGTCTAAAATTTTATGGTATAATATGGACTAAACTAGATCTTAATTTTACCTGTCAAAAATATCCCTAAATTAGCTCAGCAAATAAATAACTTATGTTATTTAATGTCTTAAGATTTAAGTGATTAATCTAGAGCCTTATTAGTTGCAGAGTAGGCCCTGATATGACTTTTCACCCATTTTTAAATCCTGTATTTATTGCATTATCACTACTATATTTACTTAGCAAAAACTAGTGTATCGATTCATATTTAACTTTGTAATGCTAATGGTCAGAATGATGAAAAAATTATTTTATTTATTAAATTCACATGTAAAGAAACCATAAAGGTAAAAATCCAAAGCTATATTGTTTTCTAATCTTTAAATTGTATCTCAATATGAACGTAATCTTAAACTCACCTTTTCCCCACATTTCCTTATTGAACAGATTTTTAAAAAGAGATTGTGAGGGTTATTATAATTAGCTCCACATATTGCTTTCGGAAAGATTATTATTAATCCTGCTAGAAATTCTACTATAGAAGGATATATTTTTTAAAAAATTATAAAACTTGAATGTGGCCAGAGAAAAACTACTTGTGTGGAAAGTCTATTAGGACTACTTAATAGCTCTACTAATTTTTAAGATAATTTATTATAAGTGGTCAGACACAATCTACCACCTTCTTTTTGTGAAAATGGTACATTTAATCATCTACATAATACTTTTTAAATATTCATTACAGCCAACATTTCACCACTTATGGGCTTAAATTCTTACACAATGATCCACCGGGATTTGAAAGGATCTAGGCTTTCAAGGGGGAGGAAAGAGGATCAAGATCGATGATTGGTTATTACAAGGACAAAGGTTAGTGACTTAAATATAGACGTGCATTACAAATTACTGTGTATACATTTTAAAGATTTCAAGATACACAAAAATGTGATCTAATTAAAAGGAGGCTGGTAATCATTTTAATGCTCAATAAGATCCCCACAGAAGAAAACAGGTTTATTACAAGCAAACATAGTATCTTGCTACCTATAAACCTTAAGATAGGATTTCAACTATACCAACTCAGCTTTAAAAAAAAATACTTAGTCACAGAAAATACGTCATTATGGAATACAAAAATAGCTATGTAGCTCTCTCAGGCCAAAGTGACCAACAGATGAAATGTGTTAAAACCATACTGTTTAAAATGTGCAAGATTAAACAGAACCTAACCAGAGACAGGACTGCGAAGACCAAATCAGACACCAGTGAAACAGAACGGCATGCCGTTTTCTCATACACAACCAAACGTAAAAAACACACTTGAAATAGCTGTTTTAATCCTTTACTCTTAAACCTTCAGAGGTTTCACTTTCAATCCAAAATATATCTAAACGGTAAAGCTCATTCCTAGCAATATATTACTAGTCACCTAAAAAATAAAAAAGCTGAATAGAAGATTAAAAAGCAGATATACCCTTGTCCTTCCAATTTTTCTTCTGACCGTCCATCTCGTCACGATCTGCCCTCCAGGTACAATTATCAATTATGCATACCAACAGGAAAGCTGTAACTGCAAGAGTCTACCCCTGAGACATGAAATACCCGTTTCCTCAACCGAAGTCTGCAGTCTCCTCTGCTGCACAACTGCAGCAGGGCTGGAGTCACCTGACGCCGTCTGGGTGTGGAGCAGGCTGACGCAGTGCAATCTGTAACTAGGCTACTAATACTCAGGCACTACTGCCTTCTTTCGGTGTATTGTTCTCCTCTTTTGCTTGTTGCTCACACCAAAAGGAGCTACTTTTGCAAGGGGGAGGAGGGCAGCCTACCAAAAGGAAGAAAAGAGGGTTGTTCTTTTGGCATTTAACCAATGAATATATTTGAAGTACACTTAGGGCCATGTAGTTTTTTGTTTTGTTTTAAATTATACTGCTGCTTTTCAGTCTCATTTAAAACTCTAAAATCAGTGGTTACCTGTTAAAAAACAAACAAACAAACAAATACAAACTGATTGCAAAGCTTGTTCATAAAAACACATTATTTGCCACATAATAATTTTAATGGCTCGGTAAGATTTCTATTCAGAAGATTAAGAAGCAGATAGGCCCTAGTCCTTCAAATATTTCTTCTGACCGTCCACCTAGTCATGATCTGCCCTCCAGATGCAATTATCAGTTTTGCACATGGACAGGAAAGGTGCAATAGCTTTTACCTCACGGGTAATAGCTTATATTTCAAGCCTGGGACATGCTAAGTCTCTTTTTACTTTCTCCTAAGATTAAGGCTTAAAGCATTCAGCATTTGCACCCTTATGAGGGACTAAGCAGAGAATCATAAAGTCAAGTTATGTTTTTTTAATATATGCTGCTCAATAGAAAGAAGTTTTTATTCAATTCAACAGTCTCATCTAATGCAATGGTATTTTTCATTCTTCTCTAATTAGGGAAATTTAGAGTTACAAATCTACACTTATTCTGAATTTGTCACCTGTTCCAACTCAATCTTTCAATAAATATCGATTAGCTTGAGGAGAAATGTTTGTGTGTTAATTATATCATTTGCCTTGGGAAAATATGAGACCAAACTAAAATTTTACTGATATATACATAAAAATAAATCTATGTACAGAATTTCTAAAATTGTTGTACAACTTTATAAAACTGTCATTAATTCCAGTGCTGATTATTAGTCTTTACTAATGTTCCATAACTGTTCAACAGATGCTACCATCTGACTAAGCAGAAGAGACAATATATAATGACAAAATCAGCTGAAATATTTTTAAATGCCTGATGAAGTATAAGATATGTAGCCTATGTACAAAAATACGTATTTCACAGGATGATGCAGCTACACTAAAATAGTTATAATGTTTCCTGGAACTTTCTATAAAACTGTGTGGGCTGCAAAACCCTCCAAAATCCTTAATATCAGAAGAGGCTTGAATATTGATGACTCCCTTATCCTTCCCTTATCTGCTTAACTGCAAACATAAAGCAAAGCTATTTTAAAGAGAACCCAGTGTTCTCAGCTTAAGAGTGAGTATATAACTTTAAACTATTCACTGGACCCTTGAATAATATGATATTTGAGAACCCTGTCACCAAGTCATAGCCAAGCTGAAAATATCCCAAACTATTCAGTAAGTACATATTATTTCCTAGTAATGAGTCCCATAAAACTGAAGGCCAATAAATACTTCAGCCTTAGAATAAGGCATTCAAAAATGGTACCCAAAGAGGTTTTTTTAAAAAATATATTATTGATTTCAGAGAGGAAGGGAGAGGGAGATAGAAACATCAATGATGAGAGAGAATCAATCACTGATCGGCTGCCTCCTGCACACCCCCACAGGGGATGGAGCCCGAAATCCAGGCAAGTGCCCTTGATCGGAATGGAACCTGCGACTCATCGGTCCACAGGCCGACACTCTATCCACTGACCCAAACCAGCTAGGGCACCCAAAGAGTTTTTAAGTCAGAGATTACTACACAAACAAGAGAGGGAGGATGGAAAGATTCCTTAAGATATGGGTATTTACTATTCACATCTTCTGGTTTGACAATTTAAAAAAATAGTCCGAGAGGACAAGATTATGTAATAATATCCATTCACCTAAACATTAAATATACCTAACAACTCCTTGGCAGATTAAAAAGGCAAAACAGGAGCCCTGGAAATTCAACCTTGCATAGTGATATTTAATTCTTCAGTTTATATGGGCTTTGCAATTTATTAAGCTTACTGCAAAAACTAGTTCATATAAATTAACTGACATTCTGCCCATTTCTTTCTTAGAAAAGTTTTAAAACTAGAGTTCCTTTAAGTTTGGTAGACTAAGCAAGAACGTGCTTAAATTTGAAATTTTGATGAGACAAAAAATGTGTTAAAATATAAAGCTATATGGGCTATGCTTATTGTGAGGATCACAATATGAATTATGCAAAATGCCTTTTGACAGGAGCCTGACAAAAAGAAGGCCCTATGTAAATGCTAACTATTTATGATTAGTATTATGCTAAAATAACAGACAAACTACAAGGGACAAGACCCTTAAAACATATCTAAGAAAGCACATATATTAAGCCATTTGATTCTAGGCATTAACCAACACCTTTCAAATCAGACAAATTATTGTCTTTGCTATGTAGTTCTATTATTTCCCAGCTGAGAAAATTTTATATATGAATAGTTCATAGGTCCTATTTCACATTAAATCCCAACTTCATAGGCGAATAAAGGACATAAATTTGTTTTGTTTTTAAAAAAGCATTTATTTTGTTTGCCTTCAAATATTTAACAAATAAAAATTTTTCAATGATAATTTTTAAATAGAGCAGATACATCCCAACAGCATTTTGATTATTTGGGACAGGAACCTATTCCTCTTAAAAGGAGGATTCCAAAGCAGAGGACAACAGAAAAGTGCTTTACTTATAATGCAAGTAAATAAATTTTAAATTGTCTAAATTCTAAGTTCTACTGCATATTATTGGGAAGGGGGAGGGGAGGAGATAGCCTCCTTTTCCTGAAATCAAAATCAGCCTTTCACAAAACTTTTTAAATAAACTGTTCAAAGCTCATGTTTGGCAACTTCCTACTCCTCCAAGTCCATATTCCAAGTACCTCCCGCAAGCATGACAAAAACCAGTAAGGGAAATGTCCCCAAGTATACCCCTAACTCCTAACCATGTCCTAAAATTTCTGACATTCTTTGTTTCTCTTCTTCTTATATCTCGAATTAAAACTCTCATTTTCTTAGTGCACTTACCTCATCAGTAGGAAATGGACATGATTATATCAATCCCTACTAAAGAATTAAAAAACTCTTTTCTCTACAACCAGAGAGAGAGAAAGGTTTGTACCTATCTCTAAAGTGGCAGGATTTCAGATGTTAGAAAGTGTATTTTGGCATAGGCAGTAATATGTAAGCTATAGGTCTGCCCTAGCCATTTCTCCCAAAATTCTTCCTTTTCCATGTCTTTCTTAACAGTGAAAATTTCATGTTTTGTTTTCTTAACAATGTTGAGATAAAAGGAAATAAAGTGGGAACCAGGCAATCATTTGGGTTGAAAGTACTTCTCTAAACTGGGAATTGCTTGTGTACAATTCTTGATAGCTTGAATAGTTATTTCCACTTCCAGCAAAAGAAAACAGCATTCACTTTTTAAATAAACAACTGTAGTTACACAGTAGCTTTGAACTTACTTCAAAATTTAATTATTCTGTGTTATGAAACTAAACACGTTTCACTACTGAAAGGTATTAAACAACAACTGTTTAATGTGCTGTAATATAATGCCCTCTATGGACTAAATCATAGCACTTCAACATTAACTACTGAATTGAAACTTAAGCTATGGAGAAAGACTTTAGTCTAGAAAATGAATGACAATACAAGTTAAAATGGCAAAAAAAAATGAGCATTTTTGAGTTTATAAAAAATTTGGCGTAAGATGCTAAAAGTGAATACTAAAAACCATAGAGAAATTGAAAGTGACATCACTGAAGGAGAACTAAAAAAAGTTGACTTCTTGTCTTATAATCTAAAATAAATATATAGATATCCCAAAAGAGACAAAGCATTTTTAATTTGGAATTTAAAAAGTAATAGTCTTTAGGCTCTGAAACCCTAAACCCTTTAAGTTTTCATTAAAGTACACAAGTTTGGGGGAATCCTTAAGGTCATTTCATAATGTTTGTAATAGCATGATTCAAGCATTTGTTTCATTCAATACAATGTGTCAAGATTCAAAATCCTGTTATAAAGTCATTTTTAGTATGAAACAAATACCCACAATTCACTAAATTTCTCTGCCCAACTGAATATATTATAGAGCATTCCACAGACCTCATTTTCTATCTACAACACTAGGTGGCACCAACACCCACAGTACAGTTTACTGTCCAACCTAGGGCATAAAATCTAGCAGTGCTGATTTTCTGTGGTCCCTGTGGTCCCTAGGATTATTTCCTGGTAATAAGAAATTAGATCGGAGTATGATGAGAACAGGAAAACAACTTCACCACCAAAGAGCATTTAGGATAAAATAATCTCTGACCAGAATTCAAAATCAATTTTGAGGAGATCAGAATTAAATGTAAAAATGAATCTATAAATAAAGTTATAGATTTCCCTATGTGAAAATTTAAATGTCCAGAAAAATTAAAATTCTTTAGAAAACTGAGGGAAAACTGCAACATGACAAGAGTTTGCATCCTTATATATAAATTTAAAAATGGGCAAAGGAGCCCGGACCAGTGTGGCTCTGTTGGAGCATCCTCCCGTACACTGAAAGGGGGTGGACCTGATTTCCGGCCAGGGAACAAACCCAGGTTTCAGATTCAAGCCCCTGTTGGGGAACGTACAGGAGGCAACTGATGGATGTTTTCTCTCTCAAATCAATGTTTTTTATTCTCTTTCTCTTCCTCTCTCTTAAATCAATTGAAAAAAACCAACCCACATATCCTCGGATGAATATTTTTTAAAAATGGGCAAAGGATATGAACAGGCAATTCACACAAAAATTACAAATTAGCCAATATAAGGAAACATGTTCACCTTAGCATACCACTTTACCTTATCAAACTCATAAAGGTTTTCGATTTGGTTTTAAATGGCAAGTACAGAATGTCTGGAAGAATATATAAGAAATAAGTCAGACACAGTAAGTGACTAGGAAGGAGCATTAAGTGTTTACTTGAGACAGAAAGACATATCACTGCACTTTTTGAATATTGGATATGTGAAGGTATTATCTATCCAAAAAATATATATATATCAATTAGTGATAATAGAGACATGGGTGTTTTCTTACTCTGTTAAAAGGGGTAAAACTTAGTTCTGGATTTCATCCTCCCCTCCTGACTCTCTACAAGCACCTTTAATTTGACATTTATTCCAATCTCTTAAAAGGGGGCGGGACTTCTTCAACTCCATTATCTCCCTAGTATTGCTAACACTATTTCTCCATAGTCTCAAACTTTCTTTGTAACTATCAACATTTAATATCTGTTTTCTAAAATCCCATTCCTCAGCCCTAGCTAGCCCTGCCCACTCACACCACCAGCCACTGTCAGGCCAATATCTTTCCTCCTTTTTGATAAATTCTTAATCCCTAATCTTACATGAGCTAGTATTTGATAACGCCGACTAATCCTCCCACCTTTAAATCTTCCTCTTCTCTTGGTTCTCCCTTGTTGAACTGTGGCTTTAATTACTCTCCTGGAGCCCATGGCAAATGCATACATAAAAGCAAAGTCTCTCTCAAGAGCTTCCTCTGTATAATATCCATCACTTCTTGGATGTCCCTTAGGTAATGCATTACCAATATATTTTAAACTTACTTTCTTGGCTTCTCTCCTTAAATCCCACTTCATTCTCCAAAATTCCCAAACTCAGGTTCTCATACTGCCACCGATGTATTTGCACATATAGAGTCATCTTTAATGCCTCCCCTTATCCTTCATGTTCAACCACACCCCAAGTCCTATGTCACCAGGCTCATACCATTACCTTAATGTTCATAGCCTCCTCTTTCTTAGACTATAGCAACAACCTCTAAACTGGTCTCTGCCAACAGTACTACCCATTTGCAGTTTATAAGCAGATTCAGTAGAATCCACATAATCACTACATATTTTAGTAGAAAACACAACTAAATAACAAACACATTTGCAAATGACTTTACACAAATCAGGTCATGGGAAATGTTGAGACAAAAGAAAAAGTGAGAATAAGTAAAATTTTTCAGAAAAAATCATAATAACATACCTCAATTTATACTTTTTAACAAAATGTCTACTATTCAGTATACATAACTTTACACCTATTCCTGGAAAATACTGCAGTATATTGAAATATTAGAGACATTACAAAAAGGTTCTTTCATTAAAAAACTTGAAAAAATTAATTTATAGGAAAACAAAAGTAAATGCACCTGAAAATGTTTTAATACCTCTTGCTTTTCGTGCTATCAGGAAACACTGAAGCAAAAGAAAAGAAAATATACGCTGAAGCCAATTCTAACTTTTTTTTTTTCTAGTTCCCTGGCAATATACAAATGATCAATGAATAATTGTGTAGAAAAGTTAAGAACAAGGGTAAGCAATGAGTGCGAGAGAGGTAGAAAAAGCACTAAAACCTTTAACTGGGACAGAAGAGGATTCTATCAATGTGATGTGATGTACTGGACACTACAAATGTAATATACTACACAAAATGTAGTGAAATGTTTCCATGGTAAGTCAAATGGTGGCAAGAAAGCACAAAACAATGTATGGATTCATTACCTGAAGTTTTACTCAGCTCTGCTGAAATTATAGCAGATGGTGACCTGTTCCCTTTTTCTGTACCAGCAGGAAGTGTTTTCTCGGCTTCTTTCGTAAGAACTTTGGGTTTAACTATATTCCCTATCTCTGTTTGAGTGGCCAAAGCAGACACATCTGGAGGCAGTAAGGGCACCTTTGAAATATCAGACCTATCTTTGGAGACTTCATCTGAGACATGGATTTTATCTTCAGCCTTAGGTTGTACATTCTTGAAAAAAATGTCATGGGGTAATTCTGAGCGAGGCAATGACCCAGCTCCATCCTCAACATTAGCAATTTCACTTTTGCGGGATACTTCTGGGTCAGTGTATTCCCTGGCTAATTTAGAAGAATCAGTTCTGGAACGGACAAATGTAGGGAACTCATCTATAATCTCAATGGGAGAAGAATCTGAAAATGTTTCGCTCTCTCTTATTTTTGCTTCCTTAGCAATAAATAAGCCATCGTTTGAATAAACTGAAGTACTGAGCTCCTCCATCTGCAAAGGCGTTTTCTCCTTTTGGGTCCATGTTGGAACTTCACCAGGTGATACGGTACCTTTTGTGGTGTCTAAATTGGGCTGGAATGATTCCAAATACGGCTTCCCCCCCTTAGGTGGTGGGGAAGCTCTGACTTTTTCCTTATTTTCATGTTCTATCATGAACTCAGACGAAGTTTCCATGAGATTTTCTTTCATAAGTATCACAGCTTCATCTTGTTTTTGTGGAACTTCAGGTATTGAATCATCACTAAATAAGTCCACTGGTTCAGAATCAGGTGAGGAATCTTCAACGAGGTCCGAATGCTCAAGCTCTGGCTGTGCAGCTTTGGCTATTTCTGAATAATTAGAGAAATCTGGCGTTGGTTCAGCAGAGGCCTTCATTTCTTTAATTAAATCACATGCAATGGACATATAAGGACCTTCTGTTTCTTGAACAGCTACAGTCATACTTGCAGGCTCTTTAACTTCTTCCTTTGTTCCTGACACTTTTTTAAGTGGCACATTCATGGCTTCTTCATAAGGTGGTGGATTTTCAGGCTCAAGTGTTACGCTTTCATAACTAACTGAAGGAGGAGCGTCTAACGGGGATGAACTGGGCTGCACTCCAGAAGCACCAGCACTGGGAGCTACAGAACTTAATGGTGCTTCCATAACAATGTCAGGCAAAACTGGTGAAGGAGTAGCTTCGGATTCTTCAAACGATGGGCAAAGCTGTGCAACAGAGTAAAGTGACTCCTGCATAGCTTCTGATGTTTGAACCAAGTCCATTTTTGTTTCAAAGGCAATCTTCGTACCTGTAGCTTCATTCAGTTCACTTTCACATGCTTCCTGTACTAAATCTGGGGTTAGACCTTCAGGCATGTTTGTCATTACTTCCCCTGTCACCTTTGATAAACTATCTGTCGTGACATAATCTGTCTCAGAATCCTGTGCTGCTACAAGGAAAGGGTGTGATGATTTGGTGCCAGTATTCTTCTCTGTTATAATCTGAGCCTTTTTCTCTTCTATTTTTTTTTCATCTGTCTTATTTTCTGAAGTATGGTCTTCCAACATAGGAAAAATGTTTGTTGAAATGCTTTCAGTTGCTGTTGGGTTAAAGGGAGTACATGTGATGTATGTTCCTGAAGCATCTTTTATAGCTTCTGGTGTACTGGGAAAGGAAGTATCATCATTACTGCTTTCACTATCTTTCTCAGGGTTTGTCTGATCAACGCTATCCACAAAGTATTTCTTATCCACTTTATTCTCCAACTTGCTCTCTATATTACCTGCGGTAGCCAAGACATCACTATCTTGCTTGTTATTAATACTTCTTACTTCCCATACTCGCTCAAATGGTTTAAAGTCTGCATATTCTTCCCTCATAGGAGCTTCTGCTGTAACTCTCTTTTCATTAAAACTGTCCCTTGTTTTTTCTGGAAATATAACTTTGTTCTCTTCTTTAGTCAAGTTAGTAAGGGCTATAGGTGACTCTTGTTGATTACGGAGGACATTATTACTAACTAAGTCATCCTCTTCATCTTGACCCTTCACAATTATTTCCTTCCTAGGGTCTGCTACTGTTATGGCAGATTCTGCTTTTGGAGAGCCACTGAATGATGATCCCATTTCTGAATATTCCAATTCTGAAAACTC